>BRDA01059834.1:63509-68509 GCA_036984385.1 Crenuchus spilurus
ATACAGTACCGTGAATTTACTACAAAAGAGGAGGTGACGCGACCGACTAAAACAGTGAACAGTATCAGTTTTTACAAACGAACAAAAAAAAAAAGATAAAACACGATTGTGACGTGTATGTACGTAATTATCAACGAGTTAATAAGTCACGACAGTTAGAAATTGACTACAGTTCCATTACATCAGTTAAAGATTGACAGCACTGAATAATTGAGCAACTATTAATGCATGTATGTGCAGTGTTAGCACAAAATAGAAAAAAAAAAAAACAAGCAAACATTTTTGACTATGACAAGTGACAAAATCAGCCAGTGCAGTGGAGGAGAAAACATCATTTAAGTGCCATGACATAGGGCTCGGAGAAACAGCTGCTTCAGTGCTGAAATATCAGCAACAAAAGACAGCAGGTATTGTTGAAGTAGCTTTAACAGTAACTTCCACACTTGTACTTTAGCTTTTTCTTGACAATCACAGATCAGATTTCTTTGGGTTGACTAGAGTTTGGCAGATTTTGACTAAGCAGGCTGCTTTTATTGGCTTGGACCTTTTCTTTAGTATTCTGAATTAGATTTTTGGTTCAGTCATGGTCTTTCCTTTGTAATCCTGACGAAAAAGACTTCAGCTGGAATGACCTGAGGGGGATGTGCTGATAGAGTCTATGGAAAGCTGAGGGATTGCTTTAGATCTGGCTGTGTGCTAAATAACCCCCTCTAATGCAGCAAAAGTCCTGCAGCTTTACATTCAAGGCCTTAAGATATTCAACAGTGTCTCTTGGATCTGTTGCTTACAGACCTGATGACATCTGCAAAGTGTCTGCGCTATAGTGATCGTCACTCAGACAAGCAGATGCAGTGTTAGCTCATTCAATTAGCTTATAAAGTAACATGTACATTGCAGGTAGTTTGAAATACAAGTGAGTTTATGAATATTACCTGAAGACTGAAGGCAGACACATCATTAATCTAGACAGTCCTGATCCTGTAAAGATAAAAGCATAAGACTTCAAGCTAAAGTGCCCAGTCACTTGCTGGGTGTACATAACAAAACATTGTTTATGACTAATACTAATACAATCAGAGCAGTAATAGTAAAGTGGACTATAGAACACTCACCTGCGCAAGTCCACTCCACCTGTGTCATTTCTCCTCCCCTCTGCTTGCCTTTTACTTTCTCTTCCCATCATCTTCTCTGCTTCTCTTGCTTCCTCTCTCTATCTTTTACACACACACATACACTGTCTTTCACTCTCTTTCTCTCTCTCAGATGGGGGGATGAGTTGGAGTCCTCAGCTCAGCGAGTCGGAGATCGGGGCTCAGCTGCAGAGACTGACATCATCCTTACAGCAGAGCAGGTTTTCCCCTCCCGTCTCTCTCTCTCTCTCTCTCTCTCTCTCTCTCTCTCTCTTTCTCTGTGCCTCACTGCTTTCTCTACTCACTTCCCCCCACCCCCACCAGTGCCATCACTATGGAGTAGAAGCCCTGGTCTGAGTGGAACAGACTGGGAACAAAAACAAAATCCAAAGCTTTTATTTATCATTTAGGTCTTAAATTATCTCTATCAGGTGAATTTAATTCTCCGTGCTCCACCCACAAATGCATTCTATCACTACTGCTAGGTTAATCAAGCTCATCACAATACATACATTTAAAGGTATTTTATTTTGTATACATGTGAAAGGTTAATGAGCATGATGGCAAATTAGTGTAGTGTAGTGTAGCATTTTCAATGGAAACTATAAGTTACACAGTAACTCTAAACAAATGCTGTAGATGTGCAATTATATGTATTCTGAAAAAGAATACTTCTACATCAGAAATCACAAACATATAAAACAGTTACTTAACCCCCAGGAGTCTGAGGGTATTTCAGACACTCTGATGTAGTCTGACATGCCTTGGCTTTTTTACAAATTACACCCTACACTATTTTTTTTTCTAAAATGGTACACAGGTTTTTGTTCACAACTAACTCAGCAACAACAGTGTCAAAACAGTAACAGTGTCATAAATCTATATTTTGATTAAATCTGCTCTAAACTTAGACTTTCCAAAAACATTTCTAGCCAAGACTTTTGAGCTCAGAACTGAATAAACAGAGGACTTACCTACACACTGGTCATTACAGTTTTTGGAAATTTTATGTGGTTTTATTTCTAAAGCTTAACAAATGTGACTTGATATGTGTTTCATTTATTCAGTGGTTCCTAGATTGAATATTTATAAGACAGGTGTGAACACTCAGGTGGGAGGTCTTTTGTTCAGATTCTAAATACACAGCTGGTAATCTACCAATGGAATGTCTGGAATTACCATGTCGTTATCATATGAATGATAGATCAGGTCATTTGGCAGGAAAAAATGCACAGCTGCTCTGACTCGCTCAGAAAAATGTGTCTCTGCTTATTTAAGCTCCTCTCACAAATATCTAGAAATATCTTTTGATTCAAGCTATATGTATTTTAAATATAGACCCTTTAAGGCTTCCAGAGTATGTCACTTTGTTTCTACGATAAAATCTCACAGAGTTAAATAAGTGTTTTTGGAATGTTGTTAATATGCCAACAGTGGGAGCCCCGACTCCAGAGGGTTAAGGGATGGTTAGTGAAAGCAATGGTACATGCTGAAATTGTTCTCTATGATGAAAGTCTCTTTATATGGTTGTTTCGTATTATGTAGAACAATTTTACTGTTTAAATTGTCCAATTGTCATTCTCAAGGCAGTCCATTATACAGTAAATCCAATGTAGTAGAGATGTAATCAGATATGAAATCATTATTCAGAATGAACAGATTGTGTGTTCTAAACCAATACAAATACAGGAATATGCAGGCCTGTACTTTTTCAGTACATTTATAAAGCTGTATTCCAACAGGCAACTGTACTGTCAAAAAAAGGTTCTGATCAAAGTTATCAAATGTAGCCTTTATGGTATAATGATTATTAGAACAAATGTAGAACATACATTTCGATATCAGGAAGTCTTATTCTATTCAGTGCTATTCAGTAGAGTTTTTAAATTTTTGCTTCCTCTCCACTTTCTTTTCTGCATAAAATGTTTGTTTATGACCAACTTTCAACTCAATTCATGCCACACACTCCTCAGGATTCACCAAACATTACACTCACTCACATGTTTCTGTGGCTGTGTCGTACAGTTTGAAGAAAACTTCATTTCCTGACAGCTTTCCTTGATTTTGTCAGACCTGTATCTCCTCAGGAAATATACTGGTAGAATGGACTAGCTTAGGAATCAACAAGATCAGCTGAGTAGCTTAAGGAACAATGTGATCAGCCAACTAGCTTATGGATCAACAAGATCAGCTAACTAGCTTGTGAAACAACATGATTTGCTGAATAGCTTACAGATCAGTGTGATCAGCTGACTAGCTTACAGATCAGTGTGATCAGCTGACTAGCTTACGGATCAACGTGATCAGCTTGACTAGCTAATGGATCAACATGATCAGCCTGACTAGCTTATGGATTAACATGATCAGCCAACTAGCTTATGGATCAACATGACCAACCTGACTAGCTTATGGATCAATGTGATTAACTGACTAGCTAATGGATCAACATGATCAGCCTGACTAGCTTATGGATCAACATGATCAACTGACTAGCTTATGGATCAACATGATCAGCCTGACTAGCTTATGGATCTACATGATCAGCTTGACTAGCTTATGGATCAACATGATCAGCCAACTAGCTTATGGATCAACATGATCAACCAACTAGCTTATGGATCAACATGATCAGCTTGACTAGTTAATGGATCAACATGATCAGCTTGACTAGCTAATGGATCAACATGATCAACCGACTAGCTTATGGATCAACATGATCAGCCTGACTAGCTTATGGATCAACATGATCAACCAACTAGCTTATGGATCAACATGATCAGCCTGACTAGCTTATGGATCAACATGATCAGCTTGACTAGCTTATGGATCAACATGATCACCCAACTTGCTTATGGATCAACATGATCAGCGAACTAGCTTATGGATCAACATGATCAACCGACTAGCTTATGGATCAACATGATCAGCCTGACTAGCTTATGGATCAACATGATCAACTGACTCGCTTATGGATCAACATGATCAGCCTGACTAGCTTATGGATCAACATGATCAGCTTGACTAGCTTATGGATCAACATGATCACCCGACTTGCTTATGGATCAACATGATCAGACAACTAGCTTAAGGATCAACACGATCAACCGACTAGTTTATGGATCAACATGATCAGCGAACTAGCTTATGGATCAACATGATCATCTTGACTAGTTTATGGATCAACATGATCAGCCTGACTAGCTTATGGATCAACATGATCAGCCTGACTAGCTTATGGATCAACATGATTAGCCAACTAGCTTATGGATCAACATGATCAGCTTGACTAGCTTATGGTTCAAGATGATCATCAATATTAAATAAAACCATATCCCTGTATGAAATCATCACATTTTACAAACCCTATCTGCATTTATTCAGTAAAATATAAGTTAAATGCTCCTGTCACTTCTCAGTAGAGCTGCTGCTCTGTATACCCCACACAGAATAGAGACTGAACTTTAGCACAGGAAAGCAAATTTGCAGGGGTCTCAACAAACATACATTATTAAAAAGATGTATGTTCATGTTTGTTATGTTTGTTCTCATTATTAAGTGAATCTTTATTGAGACAAGAGTAAAATGTTGCTTAAGAACCTGTTCAGTCTTAAACTTAAACTTTAATGAGGACATGTCCACTTCCAGTTAACCTAAATACAAAAGCAGAAGAAGAAATACAGATAATGGGATTATGTTACACCCCTACTATGCAGCAAATAGTCAATGAGTTAACAAGTGATCCATTCTGAAAACATCCATCTGATCAGTAGCCTGTATGAGAGCATGTTGAACCTCACAAAGGTGAGGAACAAATGTATTTGTGTATGAAGAATGGACAGGTCTGCTATGCTGAGACTGACTGAAGTGATC
>BRDA01059834.1:73509-76013 GCA_036984385.1 Crenuchus spilurus
TATGTTCTCCCCGTGTCTGCATGGGTTTCCTCCGGGGTCTCCGGTTTCCTCCCACAGTCCAAAAACATGGAGGTCAGGTGAATTGGGTACTATAAAAAATGTCAGTGTGTGTATGTATGTGTGTGTTCACCCAGCGATGGACTGGCGCCCTGTCCTGGGCTTAATTGAATGGTGTAATGCCCTGCCCTGCGCCCAGTGAGGGGGTGGGGGACTAACCGTGACCCTGATAAGGATTAAGCGGGTGTGATAATGAATGAATGAATGAATGAATGTATAAAATAAGAATCTGCAGAGGATCTCCAGCTGGTAACAAATGCAGAGAAAATTATTGAAATGTTTAAAAATCAATGTTCTTCAAAGAAAGATCGGAAAGGATTTGCATATTTCTCCCCTTACAGCACATAATCAGGAGGAATTTCAGTCTGTAAAGGGCAAAGGCACAAGCCTAAACAGGTCTCAAGAACCATCATTCCTCAACAGCAGATATAACATGAGCATGTGATTACTTTGGCAAACCTTTGTTTAGCACTATAATACATAGTTACATTCAAAAATGTCACTTAAATGTCCAGAAGCAGAGTTGATTTCTTTGGGCTCAGAGGCATCTGGAATGGACCATCACAGCAGAAACATGTATTATGGTCAGACAAATTAGTATTCCAGATTTTGTTTTGGAAGAAATAGATGCAAGGTGCTCCAGACAAAAGACAAAAAGGACCATCCAGATGGTTACCAGCAACATGTCTAAATTCCAGTGTCTGTCATAGTGTGTGGTTGTACCTAAAAAGTACATTCTGCCTTAAATATGACATCTATTCCAGAGATATCCATGCATTTTTCAACAAGACAATGCAAAACCACATGCTGCACACAAAGGTATGGCAGTGAAAGAAGAGGACACAGGTACTGGACTGACTTGCTTGTAGTCTAGACCTGTCCCCAGTCGAGATTTTGAAATTAAGTCTTTAACACCTTAAGACATGTTTGTAAGAAAAATGTTACAAAATAACAGATAAGATCAAAAGATGTACTTTAGCACAAATTGATGAAAAAGTTAATACTTGATATAAATTTAAAGGTTTTTTTATTATCATTTTTACCTGATTTTCTCCCCCAAGGTGTAAGTAGCCAATTAGTTGGCTCTCACTATCACTTGTAATGTCCCTGATTCTAGGTGTGTGCAGACTACTACAGACCTCCTCCAATGCATGTGAAGTCAAGCCACCACCTTTTTTTAAACTGTTGCCAATACATAGCTGCTGGGCAACCAACGTGCTCGGAGGAAAGCGCAGGATCCCCAGTTCTAATGGACTGCCAGCCGACATTACTTAGTAGTGCTAGAGAGAGAGTGCCATCTTACCTGCCCAGAGGAAGCATGACCAAATTTGCTCAGCCAGGCCCCAGCTGCAGATGGTAAGCAGCATGATTGAGATTCAAACTCATGATCCTCAGATCATAGTGACAGCGCCTTAGTCTGCTGAGCCACTAGGAGTCCCGAATGAAAAGTTTGAGAACAACTGCATTGAGTCAAACCAGTCAGAGTGCTCATTCTGACCCATCTGCCACTAAAGGCCCTACAGGTGGCCTGGTCTGATAATCACATTTTCTTTTACATCATGTGTATGGTTGGGTGCATGTGCATTGCTTACCTGTGGAAGTGTTGGCACCAGGACTATGTGAAGAAGACAAGCCAGCAGAAGCAGTGTGATGCATGTTCTTCTGAGAAACCGTGGGTCCTGGCATTCATGGTACTAAATGGTACATAATGGTACTCCCTAATGGCAGGGGCCTCTTTCACCAGGATAACATGACCTGTTAATGTCTTGTGCACAGGACAACTTCACACGTCTTGTGGAGACCATACTTTGAGGAGTCAGAGCTATTTTGGCAGCACAAGGGGGACCTTCACAATACTTATAATCATATGACTGATTGGTGTATATCCTATGTAACTTAATACAGTGTGCTTCTGAAATAATTATCATTCATAAAGTGCGCCGAATAGTGTCCTTCAGCTACTTATTCTCCTCATCATACACCAAGCTTAGGTCTCACTTAGTAATGAGTTAAATTACACAGTGCATGCAAATTCATGATTTCAAATTACATTTTCATTTGAAGAGCTCCATTTACAATAGAATGTCAGAGGGCACTGAAAGCCACCTGAGTTCTCTATGCCATCATCCTGCAGCACAGGCACATTTTAGCACCTCCATACAACAGCTCATCTGATTACAATGGTAAACAACAGAACACAGCTCACTGAGAGAGAGAGAGAGAGATAGAGAGAGAGAGAGAGAGAGAGAGAGAGAGAGAGAGAGAGAAAGACAGACAGACAGACAGAGAGAGCGAGAGAGAGAGAGAGAAAGACAGACAGACAGACAGACAGACGGACAGAGAGAGAGAGAGAGAGAGGGAGAGAGAGAGAGAGAAAGACAGACAGACAGACAGAGAGAGATAGAGAGAGAGAAAGAGAGAGAGAGAGAGAGAGAGAGAGAGAGAGA
>BRDA01059840.1:135-22281 GCA_036984385.1 Crenuchus spilurus
ACGAACTCAGTCAGTGTGGTGTCCTGTTAAATCGTTAAAACGATCCCTTTATTTATTTATTTATTTATTTATTTATTTATTTATTTATTTATATACACACACACACAAACACAGACAATTGCTAAATTGTCCTGTGGTGTGACTGACTCAAGCATGGTTCAATAAATTATACTCATTACATTTCAGGAACAGTTGATATTGACGTGTGACCGCGTTTCTTGATTTTAAGCCATTCCAAAAACCACTTGATTTAGTTGAAGGACCTCATTCATGGTCATGTGACTGAAGCCTATGAGATGAACATATACTTTTCAGATATTTAACTTTTTCCCCCAGACAGTTTTATTGACTTTCAGTGTGATGAAACAAATATTATTACATATAATATAACCAACTGTATTATTCATAATATTAATAAAAAATAAAATATTAAAATAAGTAATAATAAAGATATTTCTCTCTCATGATGTTTGTATATAAGGTTTTTTTGTTTATTAGGTCACACCTGAGGACATATTTGCTGTACAGTTCAATAAAAGAAAAACAGAAGGAAATTTTCATACATTTCTTTATTTTACACATCATGAAGTTATGAAATTATTATTTTATATATATATATATATAGTTCTTTAGTAAAAAAAATGGTCCTATATAGAACCATGAACACTAAAAGAACCCTTCCTATGATGAAAAGGTTCTTCGGATTTATGAGGAATGTCTTGTAGATGGTTCTATACAGGACCTTTCTGAAAATGGGTTTATATAGCCCCAAAATGGTTCTGCTGTAGTTATGCTATCAAACTTGTAATAATAGAGGGACCATTTTTCTTTACTAAAGAATTCTTGAAGAACCATCTCTTTTAAGAATGTAGTTCCACCTACAGTTTGAGAGCTCAACTACAATATTATGATGTTGTGAGGCAGAGTGAGAACAGTACGTGCACTTGTGTGATGACCACTTTGTGTTTGAGTGCTTTTTTAACATTGGTCAGTATAACTGAGGACCATAAAAATGTAACATTTCCTAAAAGAGGGATCTTACAGATGTTCCTTAGCAATCCAAGCAAGGGGTGTAAGGATTTCTGCTGATTTCTGCCCTTTACGAATCTTTTAATCCTCTGGAGTTGCCTGACCACCCTTTCACAAGGATCTAAAATATATATTTAAATTTAAGATTTTATATAATATATATATATATATATATATATATATATATATATATATATATATATATATATATATATATATATCATATACAGATACAAAAAACGCAATCTGTCACTTGTGGCCTGGAATCTGTAGAATGTGAATTGAAAAGAAAATTCAATGTAGGGTTAGTGCCTGAGTGAAATAAAATTATTTTAAATGGGTGTTATTTGTTTAAAAAGTCAAGGCATGTTAGACTACATCAAAGTGTCTGAAATACCCCCAGACTCCAGAGAGTTAAGAACTATCTCTTTTAAGAGTTTATTATAGAATGAGTATATAGAGCAGCAGCATTTGTGGATATTACCAGACATTTTTATGGAAAGATATGCAGTGTAATGGTTGTGCCCAAACCTTTGATTGATAATATAAGCTATTTTTCTTTATGAGTGATGTAACATATTAATTAAATATGTTAATTATAAAAAGAAGAGCATCAAAGCAAACTGGAATGTAACTATGTAATAACACGTTAATAACTATGTAATAACATAGCCTAACTACAGGAATAACCCCCAGCCCTCTGTGGCTTGATTAACTCACCTGCATAAAGTGTGTATGTGTGTGTGAAGCTAAGTATTCTGAACCTTAACCTGAAACTGTCCAGATAAAGGAATGATACGCTGACTGTTTTCCATATGTCTCATTACCATTACAGATCCACTGAGGCTGAGCAATGCATCACGACTGGAATATAGTGAATATGAATATGTGCTATCACCAGCTCGCTGTAATATAACTTAATCAGGCAGATTAAAAGTCCAGTTAAGTAGGGCATCCTTTGTGAACAACGTTATTTTTTTCCGGGCATTGCTGCAGAGGATACGCTGCATCCATTCATCTTCATTGAGAGAAAAAAGGCTCAGCCCCCGCTGAGCTGCATGTGTTTAACACAGACTTGTATTTAATGTATGTACAGTATAATGCAGTGTATTTAGACGCTGAGCAGGTGAGGGACGAGAGCAGAACGCTGAGGGGAAATGTTTGTCCTGAGCTGCTGTCTCTAACATCTCTCTCATAATTGCTGTTATTTGGCATTGTGGAATATTGATGGTGCTGGTGGGAGAGATTGGCAGCTGCATGAATCGTTATTAGCCAGCCTGTTGGCGGAGGGGCAGGGTTCGATAGACAAAGCCCAGGCAGCCCCCAGGGAGCAGGGGCTCTCTCAGACAAGAGATAATTACCCATCTGAGGACCACCACACTCAGGACTGTGGGAGCACAGGACACACTTATAGGACTTGTACATACTCTGCACATTTAGTGTATATTATTATTATTATTATTATTAATAATAATAATAATAATAATAATAATAATAATAATAATAATAATAATAATAATAACAACAAATAAAATAAAAAATAAAAAACAAAATAAAATCAAAACATATACTGTTACTACTACTAGGCGAACCCTAATAAAAATAATAATAACAATAATCAACAACAAAACAACAAAAATAATAAAAATAGTTATTATTATTATTATTATTATTACTATTACTATTATTATTATTATTTGTATTTGTATTATTATTTACTTTTCATCAGAAATTATTATTATTATTATTATTATTTTATTTTTTGTTTTCCTAGTTCTGTACTTTTTTTCTAACAATACTGATCATGTCTATTTTTTTTCCTTTTCAATGTATTTACTATTTTTTTCTGTTTGTTCATTTTATTTATTCTCTCTTTTCAAATCACATTAAACTTAGTAGTAATTAGTAAGTTATATCTATGCCACTGTTTATGCTATTTTGAGTCCCAGCAGATACTTATGATGGTTTATTATGAATATACTGATATTTGGGCTGTGTTCAGCCAACAAAAAGTAACAAAACATCTGTTTAAACAGAAACAGTGGTGCACTGAACTGTGTTGTGCTATTCTCTGTGTTCCTTTTGAAGAATTTTCAGAGGTTGTTAAAATAAATTTAACATCTTAAAACGTGGACCTACTGGTGGGTCTGACGTGTGTTCCTGGCTTACACAAAAGGGAATGCTGTTATACTGAATATCATTGACTCGTAGATATAACACAAAATTAACCACAGTTTTGCTAATATTCAGTATAAACACAGCCTCGAATGTGACATAGCTTTTATACAAGTTCTAGGAGTGATATGTATAAATTAATAATAAGCAATTATTTATTTGTTTATTTTGGCTTTATTTGGTTTAAAAAGTTCCTTCTGAAGGACAAACAAGGAAAAGTCTTAAATAGTATATATTCCTTACATTCAGAGATACATTGCTTTG
Organism: Crenuchus spilurus; assembly: GCA_036984385.1. NCBI lineage: Eukaryota > Metazoa > Chordata > Actinopteri > Characiformes > Crenuchidae > Crenuchus > Crenuchus spilurus. The sequence goes on from BRDA01059840.1 coordinate 3,604, forward strand.
ATTTTTTTTTTTATTCATACAAAAAAATAGGTTGTATGAAAGCTGAAACCCTTTTTTTCTCTACTCAGTTTCATTTCTGGTTATTTTGAGCTGAAAAAAATTCAAATAGCAAAATGTGCCATATTTTTTAATAAAAAAAATTGTTGCAATTCGTTACTAATTCACAGAGTTGGATTTTTTTATTTAAATTAAGGTTCTTTATGGAACCGTTTGCATTTTAAGAACATTTTAGACTCAGACTGGTCTTCCTATGCAAGCCATCAGGCCCCTGCAGCTGATCCAAAATGCAGCTAGTCTGCGAAGTTCTCTCACATCAGTGCACTGCTATGTTCACTGGACTTTCAAGGGTTTTCCTGAAGCAACAATTTGAGGAACCCCTAAAAGATCTTCCACTAACATTTTTGTTTTTGGAGTGGCAATAATCCTCAACGCAAGCTCTCATTTGTCTTGGGTAATTCTCACATTCCTCACACTGTGTAAAGGCTTGGGTTCAGGATGTTAGATTAAACGGTATGTACCAACACTAAGCCTCATATATTCACTGTCATATTCATCTTTCTGTCGCCATGCCTGTCTAGTGCTTCTCTCAAATCAGCCTTCCAGGCTTCCACGAGCCTCGGCTCTGAATAATAGCTCTTAATAATCACATTTGTCAGGCATGCATGCCCTCCGCACACCTTCCCTAAATCAAGCACATTTGAGGGAGATTTTCATCCCTGCCTATCAAGAAAAAAAGCTCTTACAATTCTAACTTCTACCAATTTAAGCGCCAGTAAAGCAGCTGTGTCACTTTCTCCATCATACAAAAGAGCCACACTTTCTCTTCTTTCAAGGATGACAAACAAGGTGAACAAATAAGGTTCTTTTTCTATGCCACGTTCACATTACCAGGCTGAAGTGAATCAAATCTAATTTTTTTCAGGGCTGTGTGAACATGTCAAATCTGATCTTTTTCAATCAGATTTCAGTCACTTTTATATGTGGTCCTAGATCAGATACGTATCCAGTTTGTGACTTGAATGTGAATGGTTCAATCAGATTTCATGTGTCTTTTAGTCTGTTCACATGTGCTTAGTGCTAAAACAGTTCTGACTTCACTTCTGTTTACACACAGAGCTGCTAAAACAGGCTTTTTTAAACCTTCTCCGCCTGATCATGTACAGTCCTCCTGAGCTAAACACCATCATCAGCTACTAACATGTTTGTTTTACCAGTTTTAATACAATCTCACTAATACAGGGTTGCCAGACGCTCCTACATGGCTAATCTAAATCTAAAGCATCTATTCACAGACAGTTGAATAAGCTTTTAAAAGTGTTTTTTTTTTACTTTGTAATTAATTTTATTTTCTATTAAGTGCAAAAACTCTGCATCCTGCCACCTCTTACGTTTTACCAGCGACTGCAAACCTGGCAACCCAGTACAAATATTCACATTACAGACATGTACAAGTCACTTACATTTATGACTGTGAACTGTCTAATCTGATTTGAGCAAAAAAATCTGGAGTAATGTGGCTTGTAATGTGAACACAATAAAAAAAATCTGCATTAACTGGAATACATACAATATTTTATGCAACCACAACAATCTGCTCAAGCTAAATAAACCATTTACCTTTTATACTGATTCAGTTCAAAGGCATTAAAAGATTCCTTTTATTCTCCTCAGATTCATCCTTAGTGTCTGTCGTAACTGAACCTGAAGGGCTTAATTGCTGACATTTAATCAATAGATGCAAATGACAAAAGGAAACCTATTATTCTTGGATACATCAATCTTGTAGGACAGAGTGCAAGCTTGTAAGATAATTGTGTAGCGCAGGGTCCTGTGGAAAAGGTCAAAAAATAGTTTGTTCATGGGATCAGTATCAGGATTTGTGGCTCCGGCTGGCTGACAGCCAAAGTACACTTCATCACTATGGCCCAGAGTGGAAAGTGAAGGTGTATTTAAACACACACGTTTGTTTCGGTGTGTTGTAGGGACGTTACATAGATTTCTATTCATTAGCAGGAGACCTACCTGAACCTTAACCATTACTACCTAACACATAAACACTACCTTACCGTACATAACCAAACTCTAATTCTACCCCTAATCCTAAATCCAGTTTTAATCTTAACCCTACCATACCATAACCCAAACCTTTACCAATAGTCTAACACGATCCCTAACCTTACACGTACCTTATCCCCAAACCATACCTAAGCCTAATCTTAATCCAAACTCTTACCAATTTAATTTGACCTCAGCATTTAACTCATTCGTGCAGTGAAACACACACACACACTAGTGAACACACTAGGCTGTGAGAATTTGTGCCCAAAGCAGTGGGCAGCCCTTATCCACCGGTGCCCAGGGAGCAGTTAGGGGGTTAGGTGCCTTGCTCAAGTGCACTTCAGTCATGTCCTGTCTGGGGATCGAACCAGCGACCTTCTGGTCACAAGACAAGATCCTTACCACTAGGCCATGGCTGCGACCTTATAGAATAGCACTTATACATGTAGAATATTAAAACTAGCAGTGTTGTTTACATACTTGGTGAAATCCCCACTGCCAGTGTGTAAGGGGCAACATCAACTTGGATTTGTTCTGTGTATAACCTTTGAAACTGGGTCAGATCTGGAAGTGCAAAACTCTGCAGTGCCAGTACATTAACCACTGGGATTTGGTCAACTCTGAATAGCAGAGATTGCAAGACCAGCATGTTGCTGGGACTGGGTCAGCTTTGGTGAATACTTAGGACTTGCAGTGTGATATCTGCTGGGACTTGGCCCGAGTCGGCCACACGTCAGTCTGCTAGCATCGGGCTATTAGCTACTGAGATTCAGGCATGATTAAGAATGAACCCCTGTAACACTGGACTGTTGGTCACTGGCCTGAGTGTTAGTTTTGGAGGAGGACTAGTAGAATCTATGCCACCAAAGAGAGAAAAATGCCCTGTAAAAATACCCTGACATTACCCTACCGCTAACATTACAATTACCCTAACATTAACATTAACCCCCTGGAGTATATATTCAGATTAAATCTGCTCTAAACTTAGACTTTCCAAAAGCCTATGTTCAGATGTGCTGATATATTGTGAAAACACACTCTAAACATTTCTAGCCAAGACTTTTGAGCTCAGAACTGAATAAACAGAGGTGTTGGCTACACACTGCTCATTACAGTGTTTAGACATTGTATGTGGTTTTATTTCTAAAGGTGTGAAACACTCAGGTGAGAGGCCTTTGCTTGTCAACATTCCACAGATTCCAGTCCACAGGAACCTACCAATGGAATGTCCGGAATTACCATGTCATTATCATATGAATGACAGATCGCATCTTTTGGCGGGAAAATATGCACAGCTGTGTGACTCGCTCTCACAGATGTGTCTCTGCTTAGTTAAGCTCCTCTCACAAGATTCTAAAAATACACTTTAATTCAAGCTGTATCTATTTGAAACGTAGAGCCTTTAAGGTTTCGGCGGTATGTTTAAATTTTGTTTCTAGGATAAAAACCTCGCAGTTATATAAGTGTTTTTGCAGAATTTTTTAACAAAGGGTTAACAAGTGGATATGACACCAAATGCAAGGCTAAAGTAACTCCAACCAACACCCTGACAAATAAGTGAGGGTATTAAGATTAGTTAATAGTTAATTAAAATTCAAGATTTGTTAATGATGACTAATGAAATGTAAGGTAATATATAACGCTGTTAATGTAAAACATGATCAATTCATTCTTTAATGTGATTATACTACATTTTAATGTCAAAAACAGGCAACAAATGAAAAGAAATGTACACATCCAAAATTCCTTCCTTTTCTAGTTGTGGTTGTGTTCTGAGAGACTGAACAGCCGAGAGCAGCGCTTCAAGCTGCAGTGAGCACCACCTGCTGCTTGGCCTTTAGAGTCCAGGGCAATGGGACTTTATTAATCATCATATGACAGATTCTCCACCAAGATACCAGCTTTAATTATGAAAGTGATAAATAAACCTCTCTAACAATGTATAGATCATCTGCTCAGAGGCTCACACAACAGGTGATATTTTCTGCCCCCTCCCCAAAGTCCATCATGTCATAATGTCATAGTGATGTATCGCAAAGCAGCTTTCACTTGTGAGATACTTTCTCATCAAGCACACAACAAAACCCCCATATTACTTACAAGCCAACATCATCTAGAAATAAACACATGCTTCTTTGGAGCTTTGGAGCTTTGGAGCTGGATTTTGGAGCTAATCATTATTCCCTGCACTGCAGTTAAAGCACAACGCTTCCACCACCATGCTTCTCCACGGATACTGTGATATTTTGCTATAAGGCTGTGTCTTTGTTGCAAGCAGGTTCACTGTAAATCTATGGATAATAGAGTGATAAAAAATAGTGTTTTCTCAGTTTGTTTGTCCTGTTTATAGATAACAATAAACCAATCAGCCACAACACGAACACCAGTCACAGAATAATATTGATTATCTCTAGGGTTAAGTTAACCTGAATATAACACATTGCAACACGTAATTAAAAAATTGAAAACAATTTTTAAAAATAGTGCCGTTAACTCAAATTCTATTTGTCTATTTTTGAATTCGATTTGGCATCATTAAGGGTAGAGGAGTAAAGTCTGCTTTATACTTTCCGCATTGAGTGCTGCGCAAATGATGATGTAAGGCTCGTACGTTTGCCTTTTTAAAATTACCTTTATTGACATTTTTCACTATAAAGTAGAACCTTGACTTACGACTTTAATTTGTTCTGTGACTGAGCTCGTAACTCAGTGTGCTGATATATCAAAATACATTTCAACATTAAAATGAACTGAAATGCTATTAATCTGTACCAGCAACATAAAAACCACACAAATCGATACACACCAAGTGTTTTTAAATAAGAAACATCCATCCATCCATCCATTATCACACCCGTTTCCTTATCAGGGTCGTGGTTAGTCCCCTACCCCCTCACTGGGCACAGGGCAGGGCATTACACTATTCAACTAAGCCCAGGACAGGGCGCCAATCCATCGCTGGGTGAACACACATGCACATACATGTACAATTTAGAGTACCCAATCCACCTGACCTCCATGTTTTTGGACTGAGGGAGTAAACCGGAGACCCCGGAGGAAACCCACGCAGACACAGGGAGAACATGGAAACTCCACTCAGATGGAGACTCAAATGCAAGACCTCAGTGCTGAGAGGTGAACCTGATAACCACTAAGCCACTGTGCCACCCAATTAAGAAACATATACTTTATAAGATATATATACAGAGCATGTTAAGAAATAAACTGGTTTATTAAGTGTATTTACATTAAAGATCAGATGATCTTCATCAGTGACTTTTGCCTTTTTCACCACACTTTCCTCACTTTCACTTGCAGGGCATTTCAATAAAATCCGGTTTAAAGAGCTGTGTTTCTTCCTCCATTTCAAAATGTTTAGAAAATGAGTGAGACAAGTTTGTTTACACAGCTGCAATGCACCAGTGTCAGCAGTGATCTCTGCACTCACACTCACCAGTGACTCCTAGTGGCAGGTGGCAGAATTGCTGGTGATTAAATGTGATTAACTATATGACATACTGAGATTAAGACTTGTAAGGTCCAGCCAGCAGTGGTCAGTACTGATGGACCTTGGCCTACAAATTTTCCAGATCTCAATTTCATAATGTGTGGGATGTGCTTGAACCATGTGTCCAATCCATTGTGTCTCCACATCACAACTTACAGGACTTAAAGGATCTGCAGCTAACATGTTGGTACCAGATACCAAAGGACACCTATAAGGAGTTCCTGACTTGGTGGGTTTCAGATGTTTTGGTCGCAGCCGAAAGTCAGAGAGCCTATTAACCATGCTGATGGCTATCAGCATCACACTCAACAAAAAGAAGGAGGAATTTCCTTCAGACCTGCTGGTAGACCTGTATGACCGTACACTTCCATACACCTGCAAATTCAGCTACTTCCTTCACACTCTGACCTTTAACCCTCAAATACAATCACTGCTTTATCATTAATATCTGAGACATTCACTGCACTGTACCACCTCTTCTCAACCTATGAATCCCGTCACACACCCTGCAGGTATTTATAGCCTGATCATCCTCACCAAGGGCATAACTTTGGGTCCAGCATTGGGGGGGTTGAGCTGTCTGCCTATTTATTTATTTATTAAATCATTTACTTTTCTAAAAGGATTCAGAAGATTTTGGGTTAACCGTATTAGAAATACATTGTAATGCTTTTACTATGTATTTATTTAACTTTCTTTGTATTTACTCTGCACCTTAAACAATTAAGAAATGCGGAGCTAGCTAACGGAGCTAGCTAAGATACCTGAACGGGTATTCATAGTGTGTCTGATACACAGCGGCATAGTTATTCAATCATCAGCTAACAATACATTTACATTTACCTCATTTAGATTTTTCTGCTTTTTACAAGGCGGTGTTGTCGACCAACAATGAGAAAATGGTTTTTGTCCACTTTTTGGTGCTCTTTTCGTTTTTTCTTATGACACTCACTCCCCCAGCAGCTGCTTGCACAAGCAAGCGAAACGGTCAGGGTTGCCAGGTCCAGCAAAAAAATTTCCAGTCCAAAGTCAGTCTAAAACCCGCCCTTCAGAAGTTTAAACTAACCCAAAATATGTCTGTCACACGTTTGAAGCAAATGGCAAAACAACTATGAGTGTACGACTTAGTATTTTGTTTATACGGGATTATTTTTTTTAATTACGCGTGAATTTTCACCCGCGACTGGATTTTCAAACAAGTCCAATTTGGCATGAAAACCACGAGCCTGGCAACCCTGCAAATGGCGAGCGCTGCTGCTTGGTGGAGGTTGAATTATACCAAGTTTTTGTGAGGAAAGGGGGGGTTACATTACCAAATGATTGAACATGATAGTATTTTACCCAAAAATGATCATGAATAAGTTATTCATGAAAGATGTTTTTGTAAATTGAAATTATGTGACTTTATTGGGGGGGGTTATAGTGATTGGATCAGATTATTGGGGGGGTCATAACCCCCCTATCTCCCCCGCAAATTACGCGCATGATCCTCACACAGCGCCATCTGCAGGAGACTGAAGATGCTTAAACAATGTATTTTTGCCTCAACTGTGCTTATAATACTTTCTAGCATAGAGGAAAAAGTCATCATATCACGCACCGAAAAATAATATGTACTTTCCATTCAGCATACATTGTAAAATAAGCTCTTGTCAAGATTTTTCTGTTCACAAATAGTCTCAGACACCCATAAGGTTATGAGCAACAATTCTGACGTGAGGATCTTGCACAAATACCCGGAATGCCAAGATAAGTTAGAGATATTTGCAGGATGGGTTGAGAGGGAGAGGGGCAGTAATAAATTCAGTGGCAGCCGCAGACATCATGTCCATTCATCATCTGCCTCTGCTCACTGAATAAAAAAACTTCCATGAATGTGCTCTATTATCAGGAGAGCACAAAAGCATGTGCCACTACTGATTTCACCCAGCACTCAATAAATTGAGCAAGGCCACAGCCGTGTTGGGTGTAAGTCTCTGAGCAGACTGTGTGGGTTTGAGTGTCACATTTTCTGCTAGCACTCCTGTGGATTGTCATGACTCCTCTTCTCAGCATTGATTCACTTTGAACAGTCTGTAGGCATCCGAATTGTGACAAAAAATTGGGGCTTTTTTAAAATCCTGCCATCCACTGTTGTATGGCATGGAAGTGTTCTTCAGATCATACATCAATGCTACATGTTGGCCAATGGCTCAAACTGCAGTTTTTAATTAAAAACAATTTCAGTCAAATGAATCCTAATATTCAAACTTATCTTAAAACAGTTGCTGTGGGGTCACGAGTGGCTCGCGAGTTTGAATCCCAGTAATGCTGTTCGCCATCGACAGCCGGGTTCAGAGAGAGCAAAAATTGGCTGTACTCTCTCTCTCTGAGCAGATAGATGGCGCTATCCCTCCATAACTTTCACACTACAATGTCCACTGGCTCAGGTGTCTACTAATTGTTTCATCGGAGTTGGGAATCCTGTGCTTTCCTCCGAGCACGTTGGCTCCCTAGTGACAGTGTATCAGCGGTAAGTGGAAAAGAGGCGGTGGCCACATCACATGCATCGAAGGAGGCTTCACCCTCCTAGAGTCAGGGGTATTGCAAAGTGATGTGGAGAGGCCCTAGAAGATGGGATGGGTTAATTGGCTACACTGGGAGAGGGGGATATTGGCAAAATACCATAAATAATACAAAAAAATTATATATATATATAAAAAAACCTGCTGGCTGTAATGTCTTATCAACACTTTCTGTACTAGTCTACTGTCTCCACTCCCCTTTATGATGTGCATGAAAGAAGAGTAGCGTGTGGTGATTGTTTTTGTGGTCTTGTGCTATTTAACAGAGACTTTGTATACAGTCTGGAGAAAGCGTAAAATCCTCTAAAGAAGGTGAGAGTTAATTACAAACACAATCGTTACTGTCGACGAGACATGGATTTATCACTACAAGCCTTGGTCGTTGTATTGTCTCCATGAGCATGTACTGTCATTGAGTCTGTTATACCATCTTGTGTATTGCCATTGCCACATTAAGTGTTTGTTTTCTTAGTCACAAGTCTTACTTTGTAATAAAACATCCTGTTGCACCCTGCATCCGCCTCTACTCCTCCCCTTTTTAACAGCCTGGGAGTAAATGGCAGAGAATGGGATGGAAACATCCTCAGAATGTTCTAGTCCTGCTCATAGCCACGCCCATTTCAATGGGAAATGCATAAACCCGGTGCAACCAGAGCTTTAGAGAGCACAACAGTGTCAGACTGTGTTGTACAAATCAAAATAACCATTCTTTCAAGTATACAATTGGATCTAAAGCAGCGATTCTCAACTGGTGGGTCGCAACCCAAAAGTGGGTCTTGGACATGTTTTGGGTGGGTCACGGACAGTTTGTAATAAATAAAAAAAATAAATAAAATAAAACAATTAAAAATTAAAAATAATTAAAGCTTATCTGCTGATGTACTCATCATTTATCTTGAAGACACACACAGCATACTCGTTGCCATGGTAACCACCATTTGTTTGCCTGTTACCCTTCTCTTTAAATGTTCAGAGGCAAGATGGCAACACACAAATATAACCCGGAGCATTTGAAATGTGGATTTTCATTCATTGAGGACAAACATGGACAGAAACCTCAGTGTGTTATTTGTAATGAAGTGCTGGGCATGAAAACATCCAAAGTAATGTTACATTTACAAATGAAACACATATGTAAAGCCAAGGCGGTAGAGCTTTTTTTTAAAAGGACTTCATGAGCTTAAGGCATGGATGTAATTTGGGGGTGGGATGGGGAATGTCGCTTCGCTTTTTAAAAAGGCATTTTTGGTCCCCTGTAGTTTTTACCTTCCAAAAAACAAAGTTACACTATATTAAAAGGAGACAAGTCGAGCATTAGGACCCAGCAGAAATCCAAGCCATGAGGAAATGTGGGTCCCGGACTAAGACCAGTTGAGAACCCCTGATCTAAAGGACCATGTTGGATCTTTAAGGGCATGTCTACAGTACATTTTCCTCTTCTTCAAACATGAAGCTGAAACATGGGACACTTGTTCACCCTGCAGTGTATAAGACAGCAAAGAGTAATTGGTTGACTGTGTTGGGTAGTGATAAGGTTTTAACACTCTGGCATTGTATCCATGTCTATGTTCAAATCTCCTGAATATTTTTACAACTTACCGAAGGAGGCCAGAGCTTAAAATGTGGTCACAGCATCTGCAATATTCAGAAGGACGCCAGCGTCTCACACAAAGTCATTGATTAGATTTATGACTCAATTAGGTTGTGAATAAGCCACTCTCTAATTATGGAGCCTTAACACATAGAGAAATGCATAGCATAAATTCTCTCTATTTTTGCGATCAGATAAATCAACAGTGGCCTGGTTGAGTCATAATGGTTCTGCTTATTAATGCAGGTGTTCTTTAGTTGCAGGTGTAGGGAGGACAGAGTGTTTTTACCTGGCCTTTCTCAGCCTGTCGCAGGCAGTTTTTCTTGTGAGCTACACTGCATTGTTCATATTGTCTTAAACCAAATGATTTTTCCCTCTCTCTCACAAATGCCTCTGACTAATTACTCCCCACATCATACGATGCCTCTGTCCTCCACACTTAATTACTTCTTGGGCGAAGAAGATAAATTAATTTTCTGATTAACCTACGGACACTCCAGGAGGGCTCCTGGCTTATTTGGCCTTCATGACAAGGTCTGATTTTTGATTTCAAAGACTTCATTTGCATGTGTCATTGCTTTTGTTGATAGTACATGTCCTGTTCATTTGATATCAAGTATGCAGATTAAATAACATCTTCAATATGTAGACCAGTCAGCGTCCTGGAGAGTTCAGATCCATCACACCTGACTCTCATGTTCAAAGATCCCTGAAAGCCTTCATTATCCTCATTATCCTCATTTTCAGGATCAGCTGGATTAGATTAAGGATGGAGATGGATGGTAGAGTTCCAGGACCAGAATTTGGCACCTCTGATGCAAACATCACATTTTATTATGTTTGATAGAATCCTAGACAGATTATCTACAGGTTCTTCTCATTGTTTAAAGAAGTTCAGATAGTAATCAGTAGCATTGTAATAGATGTTAAATTTGCAGTTTTCACAGAAAATCACAAATTCGACCCATCACAGCCCTCCCGCATGTATAAAGAGCTAACCTACATTGCCTTCAGTTGTTGACATCAGGATGCTCACCTCCTTCCTCCCCTCCACCACAGTGTGAACCAGATCTTGTTGTCCAGGGGTTGGCTCCACCCCCTGTCTTCATCGTCTTGGTAGGATCTGCTAGGTCATGATGCACCGAGACCCGGCCCAGGATGGAGCTTTCCCCAAAAAAGACTCAATTTTTATTAATTGCTATCAAATAATTGTACAAATCAGTTTGATATTTACCATCTCTGAGTCTTCTGACTCTGCATCTTTGCAGTAGTTGCCACAAAATTGTGGAACAATTTCCCTTTTTCAATTAGGTTGGCACTCAAACTGGATAATTTTAAAACTCAAGTAAAAACTTATTTATATGCATTGGCATTTGAATCAAATTGAAATCATAGTACCAAGAAAGCAGATATTTCTCTTCTATTGTTCTTTGCTTTTTACTTTCTTTTTCTTTTTATCTAATTTATTAATTTGTTTTAATCTATATTCTTATCCATTTTATTTATTTTTTTATTTTCTTGTAGTTTTATGTTTATCTATTTTATTTGTTTTTAATTTTCTTGTATTTTATGCTTATCTATTTTTTGTTTTTAATTTTCTTGTAGGTTTATGCTTATCTATTTTATTTATTTTACATTTTTTGTAGGTTTATGCTTATCTATTTTATTTATTTGTAATTTTCTTGTAGGTTTATGCTTATCTATTTTATTTATTTTAAATTTTTTTGTAGGTTTATGCTTATCTATTTTATTTATTTGTAATTTTCTTGTAGGTTTATGCTTATCTATTTTATTTGTTTTTAATTTTCTTGTAGTTTTATGCTTATCTATTTTATTTATTTTTAATTTTCTTGTAGTTTTATGCTTATCTATTTTATTTGTTTTAAATTTTTTTGTAGTTTTATGCTCTAAAATGTGCAGCACTTTGGTGAACGATTGTTGTTTTTAAATGTGCTATATAAATAAATTGTGCCTGACAGATATAGATTTCAGAAAATGTAGTTTTTCATGACTTTTCACTTTCAAAAGACCTTCATCCACAAAAAAGGCATTTTTAAAATGGCATTTCTCTTTCTACAAAAAAAGATAAAAATGACTCAAAAAATGGCCATATGTCAATAAGTTGAATGAGGTCAACACAAAAAAATTAACATGTGCATTGTACAAAATTTGTGCTGAGGTTTTCAAGCATGATGGCAGCATGTGTTTTTTAATGATGTCACTGCAATGCCACTTTCTCTGAAACACGAGTACAGTCCTCAGGAGAGTTAAGAAGTAGTTTCTAGAGTTTTTTCTAGCATTTATAACTTGGTTTAAAAAAACAAACAGCAGTAAATTCAGGCTCATCTGCACTTTGGTGTAATACAAATTAAGTTAAATTGAGTTAGAAACATGTTTATAATCAAGTACAGCCCAGTCATGTTATTCATGAAAATAAGACAAAGATTACCATCTACAATGGTCTCCAAGTCCAGCAATTTATAATAAATCTATTTATTTTATAAAAAACATGCATTCATCAGTCTAGCAATTGTAGGCATTTTGGACGAGGTATTTACATTTTCAAGAGTCTTCAAAGTGTGTTTTAACAAAACTGAAGTTTATGAATTTAGCAAATTTAGCATTAGAGTTTAGATTCAGTAGAAAAGGCTGAGCTTCCCAATGTGTTCATCTGTCAAATTTAAGTAAATTTACTACAAATTAATTAGTTAATTGAACTTGAGGGTATAAGGGTTTGCCTTATCAATCTTCTTATTGTAGTCAGTAATAATGTTAGTTGTCCCTCCGTTTGGTAAGCATTATAAAATGTATTGTAACAAATTCACTAGTTGTGACTGTTTCTTTTGCCAGTGGGCTTCCCTTCTACTATCATGGGCTCCCACTTATAGACAGCTGGAGCACCACCAGAGTTCGCATTCACAATCTCCTGATTATGAGATGAATGTTTTAGACACTTGTTCCTCTCATCACTATAATGCTGTTATAATGTCATGAAGAAATGTAAGCTTGCTCAGTAGACTCTGAGTGATGCAGCTGTATAAGCATTCACCCTGTGATCACAGGAGTTCATATTGCATAACTGAGCCTAACAGGAGGAAATGATGTCACTACATAATGAAGAAAGTCCTATCAGGTGTGGAAATTGGATTAAAAGGTACACCTTCACTACATCAGCTCTAGCTTCCCTCCACCATGCTTCGCAGGGTACCCTATTATCATGGACATCAGTCACATCACGTCCTTTACCCGTGACGATGGTTTTATACTATTTGACTTTTTTTACTCTATATTCTGAGGTCAGTTTGTATCATAAACTTTGAATTTCACAACCAGCCGTGTCCTCTGAGCAACTTCTGCTCTGAACAAAGTGGGTTATTCTAGCTGTTTTGAAGCCAAGTGTTGGTAATTAATAGACAAGCCCATTATATGGTGTTCTGTAATATCAATGCTCTTGTTGTAATTACTTTAACAGCTTTCATTATATTGACTTAATTATATCCAGTGATGGAAATAAACATTTTGAGTTACATTCATTGAAAATGTGTCTCACCTTTCTTAATAAAATATGCACCAAACAGCCAAAACAAACAAACAAAAAATCACCTACCTAAAATTGCAGAGGTCCACCTATTGTCATTAAAATAGTCTGACACATGGAGTGTCTCTGAATACAAATATGATGAACATGATCTCTGAACGTGTCCTGTATTATCTGGCACGACATTAGCAGCAGGTCCTTTAAGCCGCTGGAGTTGCAGGCTGAGGCAAAACCGAAATTCTGCATAAACACTTATGTAACTGAGATTTTGTCCTAGAAAGAAAATGAAACATACCCCGGACATCTTAAAGGATCTACTTTTCTAATATATAGAGCTTGACTCTAAATATATTGTTTAGATATTTGTGAGAGGAGTTTAAATAAGCAGAGACACATTTTTCAGAGTGAGCCAGACAGCAGCCCATTTTTTTCCCGCCAAATGCCACAATCTGTCATCCATATGATAATGACACGGTAGTTCCGGACAAATAATTGGTGAAACAGCATCCGTGGAAAGTGTGAAATGTGAACATGAACAAAAGACTCCCACAGCTTACCTCTCACCTCACATATATCTAATAAATATTCAATCTAGGAACCACCAAATGAGTAAAATACACTTCAAGTTCCATTTCTTAAGCTTTAGAAATAAAACCACATACAATGTGTAAAAACTGTAATGAGCCAACACCTCTGTTTATTCAGTTCTGAGCTCAAAAGTCTTGGCTAGAAATGTTCAGAGTGTGTTTAGATTTGAAAATAGGTTTTTGGGAAGTCTAAGTTTAGAGAAGATGTAAAAATCAAGGCATGTCAGACTACATCAGAGTGTCTGAAATACCCTCAGACTCCCGGGAGTTAGTCATGAAGGTTGAAGGTGGAACTGCTACAGATCAGACATGATGTTCCAGCACATCCCAGAGATGGTGATCGGATCTTGAACATTTTGGCAGAACATTATCTTGCTGAAAGAAGTCACTACCATTATGCAATACTACTGCCATGAAGATGCTTGCTTTAGGTAGATGGTACACATACCAGGACCCAAGGGTCTCCAGCAATACACTGCCCAGAGAATCACACCTGGTTTTAATGATATGGCTGTTCAGTGTACATGTGTAACATCTTAAACCTAAAGTTCAGTGAACATCTAAGCTGAGTTTAGAAACCTTAAAAGTGTTGATGGCATCCGTTTCCTTGGGATCTGCTAACTTATCCAGGTTTACAGTGTACAAACTTCCACTTAAACTACAGTGCACTGCATGAATACTTCACAAATAAGACAATGCCAAGCAGCAGGTAATTTTTAATTAGCATGAGCGAGAGCATTCGGCTGTTTACCATTTCTTCTCCTGCCGATGTGTCGTCTCCTCTGATTAGGTGCATTATGGCTAATTTGAGGCTGGTAATCAGGCTCAGTTCCATGCTAAATTTCTCATTAAGCTGTAGGAGTTGTCACTCTGAGTGCAGAGTTAGCATTAGCGAGGCATCATCCTTAAGTTTGTGTGTGTTCAGTAAAAAGACCTGTCAAAGAAAAAAAAATCAAGTCTAATCTTTGAAGGACTTTTTTTCACGGGTACTCATTTAATAATTGCCCATCATACTTCATCATTTAAGGTTTGAAAAGCATAATTAAGCACCATTAGTCTGGAAACATTTGCCATCATATGCTAAAATCTAACATAAAGGGAGAAGACAAAAACATGTATTAAAAAAAAAACAAGAAAGTAAAAATAAGAAAGTAATTTTATGACAAATGTGAAGAAATATAATGGCCTAATGCATCAAAGGATGAAGGAATGAACGAATGTTACACTTATATCAGCTTTCTAATAACCAAACAAGCTTCACAATCAACACACTTAGAACTCAAACACACACAATGGTGATAACTGGCAACCCATCATGCACAAAACACTATGATTCAGGCAAATACAGTGAAGTTATAAGAAATTAATGTAATTAACATTGTTATCAGTATCGGGACATTAACATCTTTACAGATGTCTTTACAGGTGTGTAAACAGTTTCTCATCCAATCAAACTACAGTGGAACCTCAGTTATCGTTTGCCCTGGTTATAGTACAATTCAGTTATTGTCTACTTTTTTCAGGGAAATTCTTTCCCAGTTATTGTTCATCCACCCAGTTTTCATTAGCGTGCCATGGTGATACGCAGCTAATTTCACAAAAAACAAAGCACCTACCCACGCATCCATCACTCACCCCCAAGTTTGTTGTTCATTCTGACTTTGTTTCTAATTGTTTATCTGGGTTTGTTTCTCATTGTTTCTCTGGGTTTGTTTATCATTTCTCTGTCTTTGTTTCTCATTGTTTCTCTGACTTTGTTTCATATTGTTTCTCTGATTTTGTTTCATATTGTTTCTCTGGCTTTGTTTCTCGTTGTTTCTCTGGCTTTGTTTCTCGTTGTTTCTCTGGTATTGTTTTGTGTTGTTTCTCTGGCTTTGTTTCACATTGTTTCTCTGGCTTTGTTTCTCGTTTCTCTGGTATTATTTTGTGTTGTTTCTCTGGCTTTGTTTCACATTGTTTCTCTGGCTTTGTTTCTCATTGTTTCTCTGGTATTGTTTTGTGTTGTTTCTCTGGCTTTGTTTCACATTGTTTCTCTGGCTTTGTTTGTCATTGTTTCTCTGGTATTATTTTGTGTTGTTTCTCTGGCTTTGTTTCACATTGTTTCTCTGGCTTTGTTTCACATTGTTTCTCTGGTTTTGTTTCATGTTGTTTCTCTGGCTTTGTTTCTCGTCGTTTCTCTGACTTTGTTTCTCATCGTTTCTCTGACTTTGTTTCTCGTCGTTTCTCTGACTTTCTTGTTTCTCTGGCTTTGTTTCTCATTGTTTCTCTGGCTTTGTTTGTCATTGTTTCTCTGGCTTTGTTTCTCATTGTTTCTCTGGTTTTGTTTCTCATTGTTTCTCTGGCTTTGATTCTCGTTGTTTCTTTGGCTTTGTTTCTCGTTTTTCTGACTTTGTTTCTTGTTGTTTCTTTGGCTTTGTTTCTTTTTGTTTCTCTGACTTTGTTTCTTGTTATTTCTCTAGGTTGTTTCTCATTTCTCTGGCTTTGTTTCTCGTTTCTCTGGTTTTGTTTCTTGTTGTTTCTCTGGCTTTGTTTCTTGTTATTTCTCTAGGTTGTTTCTCATTTCTCTGGCTTTGTTTCTCGTTTCTCTGGTTTTGTTTCTTGTTGTTTCTCTGGCTTTGTTTGTTGTTTCTCTGGCTTTGTTTCTCATTGTTTCTCTGGCTTTGTTTCTCATTGTTTCTCTGGCTTTATTTCATGTTGTTTCTCTGGCTTTGTTTCTCGTCGTTTCTCTGACTTTGTTTCTCGTCATTTCTCTGACTTTCTTGTTTCTCTGGCTTTGTTTCTCATTGTTTCTCTGGCTTTGTTTGTCATTGTTTCTCTGGCTTTGTTTCTCATTGTTTCTCTGGCTTTGTTTCTCATTGTTTCTCTGGCTTTGTTTCTCATTGTTTCTCTGGCTTTGTTCTGTGTTGTTTCTCTGGCTTTGTTTCTCATTGTTTCTCTGGTTTTGTTTCTCATTGTTTCTCTGGCTTTGATTCTCGTTGTTTCTTTGGCTTTGTTTCTCATTTCTCTGGCTTTGTTTCTCGTTTCTCTGGTTTTGTTTCTTGTTGTTTCTCTGGCTTTGTTTCTCGTTGTTTCTCTGGCTTTGTTTCTCATTGTTTCTCTGGCTTTGTTTCTCATTGTTTCTCTGGCTTTGTTTCTCATTGTTTCTCTGGCTTTGTTCTGTGTTGTTTCTCTGGCTTTGTTTCACATTGTTTCTCTGGTTTTGTTTCTCGTTGTTTCTCTGGCATTGTTTCTCGTTTCTCTGGCTTTGTTTCTCATTGTTTTTCTGACTTTGTTTCTCATTGTTTCTTTGGCTTTGTTTCTTGTTGTTTCTCTGGCTTTGTTTCTCGTTGTTTCTCTGGCCTTGTTTCTCGTTGTTTCTCTGGCTTTGTTTCTTGTTATTTTTCTAACTTTGTTTTTTGTTGTTTCCCTGGCTTTGCTTCTCATTGATTACACCCAAAACAAGCTAAAACACATCAAACTAAAGCACCAGAACACATAACTACCTCCTGAAAATGGATATGAAAAGAAATAGAGGCGAAGAACCCTGAGAACAGGTGTACAAAACAAAGGCTGTGGCTGGACCACCGGCACACTCTAAAACAGAGCGTAAACCTGTAAGAGTGATGTTAAATATTTATTTTTCCATTCCATTATTTTTTTGTATTTATTTCTCAGCGTTTTCTGTAAAACTATAGTTATTCTGTATAAAATGTATTTTTGTTAATATTGTGTGTCTGTAACAAAGTAATTGTATTCACATTATTTCTTATGGCAAATATTGCTTCAGTTGTCATTTATTTCAGTTATCATCAGACACTTTAGAACGGGATAATGACCAAAACCAAGGTTCCACTGTACTTGTTTGGAACAAACTGTTGTATACAGAATTATGTAAGCAGGTTCTTCTCTAAAATCTATAAACACATCACGCTACATGACAACTGTGCGATCAATGTGCAATTTGCTAATTTCTCGTGTCAAAGGTTGTTTTTTTTTTTTTTTTTTTTTTTGCATTGGTGAATCAACTGTTTTAAAAGGAAGACAATCAAAAAGATCCTTTATCAAGCTCGCAGACATTTGATGTGTGATTTCCACTAGTTTCCCATTAATGATAACATTCATTCTGGTCTTTAATTAGAGGCTTTTGTGTCTGAGACAGATTAAACAAACAAAGGAGTTGAGTTCTATCGGACTATAATGAGAAAACAGGGGGAGAGAGAAACATTTTAATTACTGATAATTATGCAAATAAAGGTAGCAATTTTGCACAAATGGGACTGAAAGGTCATTTTTGTTGGGAAACATTCTGTTTCTCAATGAGCGGAGTCACAGAAGCCAGTGAAGAGAAATTTTCTTGGAAGTGCATAACTGCACCTGGTCTTAGCTCACAAGACAACTACTGACTCACCATCACTTTGAGTCAGGAACAGAGAATGAACAGAGGATTGTGAGGTAGAATCCTGTTCATGCTGCATTGCCATCGACAGCGTACGTAGATGGCATTTTTCCCCCATCACTACTACCATGCAACATCCGCTGGCTCAGGTGCCTGCCATTCGATACATCAGAACTGAGGATACTGTGTACACGTTGGATGCCCAGTGACGATGTAAGGGTAGCAGTGTGAAAAGAGGTAGAGCCCTCACATGCATCGGAGGAGTCAGGAACATTTCAAGTGATTGGAAGAGTCCTAGCTGATGGGTGGGTTGATTGGCTACATCTACATTGAGGGAAAATCTTCCTACTGTACTCTGAAAAACTTCCTCCTGTACTGTGCACTGATACATTATACACACTCACACCATCAGCGCTTCCTCCTGTACTGTGCACTGATACATTATACACACTCACAC
>BRDA01059844.1:0-11651 GCA_036984385.1 Crenuchus spilurus
TACCTCAATGCATTGGTGTCCCACATTGTCCCACACAAACATAGTCTTTGTCCCACATCCGGTGAATTGGAATCTGGTCACCCTAATACAAATCAGTCTGTATATACTGTTTAATCTGCGTTCAGTCATTTTACTCTAATTATAGAGTATCCTTTCAGTTTACTTTTTATGTACTTGAACTTAAAGTGGGCCAACTTAGTCCCAAGTAAGTATACTTGTAGTGTACTTGCTAAATAAAAGTTTGGTAAGGGGTATTTTGTTCATACAACATAAATCAGAGATTGAAACATAAACAGTGTTCTTGATTGTTGCCACTACAAAAATAAAATGTTATTTTCAGTCTATAACGGATTTATCTAAAACAACAAGAGCGCATTTTGCTGACGTAACAAGCACACCAGCGTCATTACCACTAGATGGCGATAAAGGCTTATGGCCAGAACAGAGTTATAACAGTTTAATATAAAGTTACACGTTATTTTGTTAATGAAGTAAAAAGGTAAATATAGATATGTAACATGACTAAACTGGCAGTGATCTGAGAGCTGTGTGAAGTGACTATCAGCACTAATGTTTTAAGTTCTGTTACTTTCACTTTCACTGAGATTCACTTTCACTTGTAGAAAGAAGATAACAGGAGGCTTTAGTCTCATCTCAGCTCTGTATGTGAGTATGAAAACACTCTATAACTCACTTTTCTGTTTTCATTGATTAATGAAGAGAAAAAGGAAGTGGGTGGTATTCTTCTGTCCACTTCCTCAAATTAAAAAACTTTTTTCCGTTATCTAACAGTATCTACAGCTGGTTGAATAGGTAGATGTGGCTCTCACTGCCGTCTTATAATGTCCACATCCGGAGTAGAGAGGGGCAAGAAACCACTCATTATGTTGCGAATATACTGTCTTCTTCTTCTTCTTCTTCTTCTTCTTCTTCTTCTTCTTCTTCTTCTTCTTCTTCTTCTTCTTCTTCTTCTTCTTCGGATTTTTGACGCGCTTCTTGTCCAACAGTTTTTGTGATATCGGCACCGTTCCAACTACAGATTGTTCTGTCCGATTGCGTGATCCGGGATTGTTTACAGAATTTTGATCGGATGTGCGGTTTTCCTAAAAACGTCCTTAATCTGGGAACTTTTTTCACATTAAGAATGAATGGGGAGCAAAAATGCATGCTCATCTACTGTACTTCTGCTTTACCAATTCGCACCGTTTCAGATACACTATATCAGGGCAGGCCCCTGAGCACAAATTCACTGTTGTTTTGACCCGCATTCGTTTATTTGTCATTTTATTTCCATCCCTTTTTCGTCCCATTGACTTCCATTCATTTTCACACATACCAAATTCCAGGCTTCCTTTTGCCCGAGAACCACCAAAATTGATATACTACATCAGGGCAGGTAAAGGAGCTCTAGTCCAGAGCCATACTGACCCGCACTCCTCTTTTTGTCATCTTTTCATCCCTCGTTCCTCCCATTGACTTCCATTCATTTTCACATATGCTTAAGCCAGAGAGCTTCTGTGTTCTGACAGCCACCAAAATGTATGTACTTGATCAGAGCAGGTAACTGAGGTCCAGTCCATAGCAACACCTTAGCAACCATATCAGATACTATAGCAACACCTTAGCAACCACCATTGATACCATAGCAACACCTTAGCAACCATCTTAGATACCATAGCAACACCTTAGCAACCATCTCAGACACCATAGCAACACCTTAGCAACCACCAGGGATACCATAGCAACACCTTAGCAATCACTAGGTCTACCATAGCAACACATTAGCAATCACCTGAGATACCATAGCAACACCTTAGCAACCACCTCAAATACCATAGAAAGTAGGGGTGTCCCGATACAGCTTTTTCACTTCCGATACGATACCGATATGGCAACCTTGAGGAATGGCCGATACCGATATCGTTCGATAACGATATCAACACAAATTATACACTTTTATTACTTATTTAGGACTGTAAATAAAAAAAGTCTTGAAGGAGTGATATTTTTTAAACAGAAAACAATATTCAACAACAGCATGTATGAGAAAAACTGACCCATTTATTATTACCCAATGGGTAACATCAATTATAAACTTAAATAAGAATATTCAACTGAATAAAATTAAAATAAATAAATTAGAAGACCCTGAAAAATAACCTCAATAAATTCAACAAAATAAAATATACGTTTAAAGCACAAAACAACAACGCAAGGTCACTTATTTTTTTCTGTTCTTAGTCTTGACTAAAACAATAGTGTACACAAAATAAACACATAATTCTTTTAACTTATTTAATTAGTCAGTTAACTAACTATGGCTCAGTCTCTGATTTCTGCAGTCCAAGCATGATATGCAGATTTTTTTTATGAAGATGAGCATTTCAGCATGCTGAGCTGTCAGCTTGCTCCTGTGCTCCTCAATGATAATAGATGCTGAGCTAAAGAGCCTTTTGCTCTCGACACTTGTGCAAGGAGCACAGGGGAACTTGGCAGCTGTTGCTGCCTGAGTGGGAAATCGTGCTTGGTTGGCTCTCCAGTAATGTAAAGGATTGTTCTTACGTTCAATAGGAGCCTCACAGAGGTAGCTCTCCATTTCAACGATTGCCCCTGGTGATCTGCTCAGAAGGACCTGTTGCTGTGCTGCTCTCCTCCAGTATCTCATCGAAAATACATCGTTATAGATTTTGCACTTGGCTGTAACGTCTTTTTCAGATTTGACTGAAAAATACTGCCACGCTGCCGACATCGCTGCTCTTTTTGGCTACTTTCACGTTAGCTCGCTGTTGTTGTGATCACGTGGGGTCTGCATGCTGGATCCATTCGCGGCTGGATATAAACGCTGTAGTGGAGTAAGCGGACTACTGGATTGAACTGCTTATATCGGAGCGCTTTTACCAGAGATTTTTTATGCTGGCCGATAAAATCCGATAATGTTTTTATGGCTGTTATCGGACCTGTATCCGATATCAATATCGGATCGGGACACCCCTAATAGAAAGACCTTAGCAACCACAAAGGATACCATAGCAACAACTTAGCAACCACCTCAGATACCATAGCAACACCTTCGCAACCACAATGGATACCATAGCAACACCTTAGCAACCACCTCAGATACCATAGTAACACCTTAGCAACCACCATGGATACCAAAGCAACATCTTAGCAACCACCTAGCAATCACTTACACAGTAAATCTGCCAGTGTTAAATCAACACTGTTAGAGTTAAATTAACACTGAGGGTGTCAAAATGTAACACTCTCAGTGTTAATTTAACTCTAATAGTGTTGATTTAACACTGGCAGATTTACTGTGTAGCAACACCATAGGAACAATCATTGATACCTTAGCACCACCTACCAACCACCAAGGATACCATAAGCAACACCTTAGCAACCACCTAGCAATCACCAAGGATACCATAGCAACACCTTAGCAACCACCTATCAACCACTTAGCAACACCATAGCAACCACTACAGATACCATAGCAACACCTTAGCAACCGTCATGGATACCATAGCAACATTTTGTATTTACTCACGTCCCTCACTTTTTCAAAAGGCCCCAAACCCCATACTCAAACCAGTTGTGCCCCCAACCCTGATTTGGAGAATTAATTAAAAAGACCATCTTTCAGCCCTGTAGATAAATACACTGTACCCAGCAAATCCAACATATGGGGACAGTTTCCTGGACAGTGATTAAGATGAGTCCTGAACTACAGAGCATTTTGATTGGAGATTTTCCATTGAAAATAAGTCCAGCAGAAAGCTTAATTAACCACTTCATGGGATTCATTCTGCCATTTCCTGAAGGTCAAAAAAGTAATGTAAGCTGTAGCAACTGTAGACTACTGCTGAAACATACACTTGTAAAGCAAACACTGTCACTGTGATCACCTCGGCAATGGCCAGGAAAAGGATGTTTACTAAGCCACTTAGAGGCTGATAGAGCCTGGAAATATGTAGGAATCGGAAACCACAGGCAACTGTTCTCATCAACCCTGTTAAAAACTACAGAAAGTGAGAGTGAGAGTACTGTATTACCATGTTACTAAAGTTACAGTGGAAACTAAACTTACTTAGCGAAACTGAAGTATGTCAGTAAGTGTTTTATGTGTACTGTAGGTATCAGCTTTGGCCTTTGAGTTATTCTAGTTTTATGTTATTTAAATCTAATCTCTACAAATTATTTTTCAAGTGGACTTTGAACCACTTGTGTAAATCACTCTAGATAAGAGCATGTGCTAAATGCTATAAATGTAACTGACAACAGATGTTTTTTAAATGGGTGTATTTTACAATAGGTTACTTAATACCAACATTAATAATATGGCTTGTCCTGTGTCTAATGTTACGTTGTGCAAAATGTGTTAATTGTCCTATGGAGAATAAACAACTTTTACCTATAAGGTCACTGTCAACAACTTGTGGGAGACACTGAAACTGAGCTAAAAAGCAGTGGCACTGTCCTACATCACCTTTCTACCATAGAAGACTGAGTGTCAGGAGTAGCAGCATTTGTAGATTTTATCACACACTTGAAACAGACAGAAGAACAAATAATTTTCTTTAGAAGTATAAGCAGGTGTTATCATGGCAACTGTTCGATGTAATGTGTGGTGTTTAGAGCTTCTCAATGCACACTTTGAAAGCCAATCGATGGGGTCCTGACATATTCAGTACTAAATCCTAGGCTTAAAAGCTATTCTAATGGCTTTCTTAGCCTATTGGCCACTGGCTAATACCCTGCTCATCCATATCTTTAGATCATTACCTTTGCCACTATAAACACTTTGTTTAATTTAATGACTCTCTTTGTTTTGGACCATATAATGTTGTCTTCATTAACCTGGTTGCCCTTTATGTACATTGGATGATTGGGTTTTGCTATCCTTTTGTGTATTTTATTGTAAATTGTGAGTCGTTTCGTTCGACCACCAGCAGACTGTGACATGTTAAAGGAAGGCCAGTGGAGGTAATCAACCCAAACTGGCAGCACCTGCTGGTCGCCCTTTAAAAACCAACCACCCAGCAGGCCCACATCTCACCTTACACTTAGGAGTGACTGCCATATAGCGAAGCAGAGGTTTCCCAAACGTAGAGCTACAGGTCAACCAAAGAAAAAGAGAAGGTAGGACCCATTCAGAGAGAAAGAAGAAAAAAGAGAGAGAAATAGAGGCAAAAGAAATGAAGAATATGTTCCCTGTTTCAAGAGGAATCAATGGTTGTAGATTCTTTGTTTTATTTTTTAGGCTTTTTCACAGAAGTGCATTAAAGTTGGCATTTCTATTTCTTCTTGTTCCCTTTCACAGTCTTTGCTGCTGACCATCAGTTATTCTCAATGGAGGAGGCAGATAAATTGTGTGAGCTGCTCTTCACGTACCTACCGAAGCAGGAAAAGTGTGCTGACAAGCTTTTGGAACTAGCGAAAGAGCTGGAGAACTTTCGACGTGGAAATACTGTAGTTCAGCTGGTGGGAAATGCTGCAGCTGTGGCTGGTTTTGGTGTCGCTACAGTGGCCACATTCTTTACAGGAGGCCTGGCTGCCCCTCTAGCTGTTGCAGGAGCCGGCACAGTTGTCAGCTTAGCCTCCAAAGCAACAGAGATGGGTTTCTCCTCTAAGACCTTGAGTGATGCTAAGAAAATTGCTAATGAAGATTGGGAGATTCAGAAGGAAATCCAAGAGCAAGTGAACAAGTTGAATGACAAGTGTGCCGCATATGTGCCTGCAGCTAATTCTGCTGAAGCAGAGTGTGAGATGGCCACTCAAATGATGGGAGCATTGGCCAGAAGGTATGGTATTGATGTGTCTCTGGACCTCCTCAGGAGCTACAACAAAACCACATACTTTATTCATTCAAATGAAGTTAGTCCTGATGCTGTGTCAGGTTTACTGGCTAGGTCGATGGGTCTAGCTGTGTCCTTGGGCTGTCTCACCATAAAAATGTCTGCCAAAGAAGTGGTCAAGGACATTGGAGTCATTGGCACAAAAAATGCCATTAAAGGAGTAGCAAGGGTATGGAATTATTTTCTTCTTTTCCATTTTAAAATTATAATTTTTATAATAATTAATATGATTTAAATATTAGTAATATTATTTAAATATTATTTTTATATTTTTCATTTAAATTATAATTAGAAAAAATGTTGAATTAATCAAATCCTTAATTATTAAGTCATTCTTTCAATAAAAAAAAATTTACCTAGTATATATTTTGTATAAATGAGAATTTCCAGTTAATTCTGTTTGCTTTTCACGTTGTTTACATCTTAACAAGATATTTCTAGTTGCATTTTTTTTTATTGGTATTTGCTTTAAAATTTTTCCTGTATTACAGTTGTATTTTTCATCTGAGTTATTTTTTCTTTGTCCAGGCTGCTGGCTGTGCTTTAGGTTTGGTTCTGTCCCTTCATGACTTGATTGAAAACTGTGAAGAGTTGGACAAAAATGATCACAAAACTGAGGCCAGCAAGTCTCTGCGAAATGCTTCCCAAAGAATAAAAGAAGGCAAAAATGCCCTCAAGGAAAAGTTGGATGCACTGCTGTACGGTTATCATTTATACTTTTATAATAGCATTTGTGTTTTAGTTTACCAGTACTGGTAGCAAAATGCTAATGTTTGCATGCAAAGCTGTACTACGTTAAAGTTGAAAAGAATCATCAGAAATAAAAAAACAGATCTATGCAAAGTGATAAACATTAGATACAAATGCAAAACAGAGTATCTGATTGCATAAGTATTTACCCTTTTATTCCTCACCTGTGTGCATGCAAGGGATTCAAAGTTAGTGTAGTATAAATACATTTGTATATGAAAGATCCAGCTTAAGAAAGACCTTAAATAGGTGGAATAAATATAATATTTGCTTTGAGAAGTTGTATGAGTGACATACAGTGATGCACATATATTTGCATATTAATGCAACATTAATCATCTAATCTGATTTTCACTGATTTCTGTTTTTACAGTGAGATTATCAGAAAACTGTTAAACCTGAAGGAGTGTCTGAAAAAACTGGGTACATACTCCTCCTCCATGAATGACGATGGGCAGAGAATAGTGGATTATATCATGGCAACATGCCGTGACCCCATCGTTATTTCCTGGCTGCAGCAGATGTCTCACAGCATCGAATTTCTGAATCTTCTTCGCTATCTGAAGGAGAATTTGCCTCTTGAGGAAGAAATTAAGTTAAGAAGATGTACAGAAGTACACATTGTGTTTGTGGCTCATGGTTCTATTAATGACCAGTTTATGCCAGCTGCTGTCCTGGTGCCCACACCTTCCATCATTGATACCGTCCTCTACTCTCCATGGAACTGCCTTATTGATGCATATGCTGCGTATGGCATTGCTTCAGGGCACATCACTGTTAACAACAGAGGTTTTTACAACACGGAAGGAGCCATCCATGACTTCTGGCCCAAGAACTGGAATTCCATGCGTAGATCTGTACATCCCATCCCACTAATATCACTTTCACCTGTGGGACAGGAGGAACAGGTATGGAAAAACTTTAAGGAACTTGAAGGGTCTCTTTTCAGAGAAGATCGCATCATCATCCCATACGTTGTCCCAGAAGGCCAGAAGGATCGTTTTCCAACAATTCCTTTCTTCATATTCATCCTGGCGACAGCATACATACTCATGTTTATGGGAGTTCGAGCCACAGTGCATCTGGCTGCTTGTTTGGAGCGTGGGGGAAGCAGTTTCAGACCGGCAGAATGGTCAGCACAGTATGGCTTCACATACGACAACACCTGTATGACAATGAATATGAATCCCACAGATGTTCAGGGAATGAACTCTGCACTGTTTCGAGCATTTAAGTTAATGTTTGGCATCCAGCGTAAAGCGATAGTCAGACATTATGGTAATCGGAAGTGAAAAATGATGTGATTCCCAAGAATATAAACCTGGTATTCAGCTTGTAGATAAAGATGTTCAGCTTACAAAATGTGCTCCAATCAATAACTTACATGGAAGTTTAAATGATTAGCTTATTATTCAAATTTAATGCTAATTATTCAGTAATTACAATATCATTTTCAGTAACCACAGTGAAATATTTGGTAATAATATATGTGATATACAGTGGTAACCCTACTTACGAGCATCCCTACTAACGAGTATTCCAGGTAACGAGTCGAGATCTCTGAATATTTTTGTTCCAGGTAACGAGTAAAATTCCAAATAATGAGTAGCGTAAATTTGTTCAAGTATGCCAAACCGCTAGGGGCGCGGCGGTCGTAGCATCTCCTAGATGCTACCGTAGAAGAGGTCAGTCAATTGACTGAAAGTGAAAGTGCTAGTGAAAGCGACGCTAAGGTAGCAAAAGGTAGTGAACAAGAAAGTTAGATACATTTTACTTTTACTTTTCATATGATAAGTGTAACCATGCCATACACGTACGCCTGTCCTCCTGTCCTTCTTAGCCGCCAGCCTACACGAGCACCGTCGTCGTCTCGTTTATTTTTTAAAACCCATATAAACACATTAATTACAATGATGAAGACCACCTCAATTTTATTAATGATATTATTAATTTCATTCTTTAATTCTACACATAATCTCTAAAGCTGGAACCAGAAACCAGAACCAGATTTGCTAGTGCTCTTTAAGTAAAATGGGCCAAGTCTCTTTATCTCTTTTTTTTGTTTTTCTGTTGTTTTTAAATGTTTTTTTCTTAATTTTTGTGTTGTCTGTTTTTCCGTTAGCCAGAAAATAACCAAACCACAGAAGTGAGCAGTCTGAGAGAGCTGTGATAGTCCAGCTCTTCTCTTGTTGGACAACTTGTTATATAAACTAACTCTGCATAAGTTTGTTCAACATGCTTTTTTCATACATGTACAAGGTTCTTATATTGTCTGTAAGAGTTCTTTTGTGTTAAATAACACTTCTGTATTAAAACACAAAACTCCAGTGGAACCCAACTACACTTAATAAAGTATGTACACTATAATAAAACATGTCTCTCATTTTATTCTTAATAATCATCTCCAAAGTGGAAGTGAACTGCATAAAAAAAAACCTCACAAACACTGATCAGCCACATCTTTAAAACTATTCATGGGTAACATTGACTCTCTCATGTCAAGAGATGGATTATATTAAGATTTTGAAGAGGGAGTCTAGGCACCTCTTGCTTAGATGCAGCTTTCTTGGCATTTTCTCAGTCAGCTTTATGAGGTAGTCACCTGGAATGGCTTTCAGTTAACAGCTGTGTCTGGTCAAGAGTTCATGACTTGCATTTCTTGCCTCTTAATGTGTTTGAGACATCAGTTGTGTGTCTACTTTGAAGTAAAATCTAAAACATGTTTTGGTTTGTTTATCACGTTTAAGTTTACTACATGATTCCTTATGTGTTCCTTCATAGTCTGGATGACTTCAGTATTCATTTACAATGTAGGAAAAAAAATAAAAACTTTGAATGAGAAAGTGTGTCCAAATGTTTGACTGTCACTGTAGGTTTTTGCATAAGAACTATGTTTAATTTATATGTTATAAGTTAATAATCTGATGTAGTCTCTCCTCACCTCTGCAAAAAGCAAAAGCATGGTTAGCATTATGTTGTGGACAGGCTAGAAAAAGAACTGTAGTAATGTAACTAAGTAACAAACAGATGTGTCAGAAACTGACCTGATTAAAGGTTATCATTTCAGACATTAATAGATGGATCTAAAACAGCTCAGATTGTTTTTGATAATTTGGTGATACCCCAGAAATAGCCTGAGTGTAATTACAAAGATATTCCATTAAAGGGAGACATATCCTTATTAATAGTGGATAGAGCATAGTTTTGTATGTTTTTTGGGTCATTGGTCATTACATGGGCGGCACGGTGGCTTAGTGGTTAGCACGTTCGCCTCTCAGCGCTGACGTCTTGGGTTCGAGTCCACATCTGAGCGGAGTTTCCATGTTCTCCCCGTGTCTGCGTGGGTTTCCTCCGGGGACTCCGGTTTCCTCCCACAGTCCAAAAACATGGAGGTCAGGTGGATTGGCTACTCTAAAAATGTCCGTTTGTGTGTGTGTGTGTGTGTGTGTGTGTGTGTGTGTGTGTGTTCACCCAGCGATGTCCTGGGCTTAGTTGAATAGTGTAATGCCCTGCCCTGCGCCCAGTGAGGGGGTAGGGGACTAACCGCGACCCTGATAAGGATAAAGCAGGTGTGATAATGAATGAATGGTCATTACATAAATAAAAGAAAAATTAATGACCAATAACATTACTACACTCGCAGTGATCTGAGAGACAAATAGAGTGAAATATCAATATTAGTTCCTCTCTCACACACACACACACACACAGTTCTGCTTATTTCAGGTCTATTTTTATTTTTATGTTCCTATAAGACTTGACCTGCAGATTTAGAAAGAAGAGAACACAAGCCTGTGGAGGTTTCTCAACATTTGGAGAAATTCTCAGAAAACTGACCATCTGAAATGTAACTGTAGGTAAAACTAGTTTACAACATCATCAGCAACAACAACATACTTCAATAGTTTACTGGACAGAGATTTACTATTGAAAAGAAGATGTAGTCTGTCTCTGAAATGTAAGCAATACTACAAACTCAAGTACTGAGGCAAGAAGTCATGTCATAATCTACCATTTACATCATAAACTGCATTTTAAAACTGCTCAGTTTCTGAAGTTATATGAAGAGCTAACAGCAAACTGTCAGTATTATGTCAGTGTATTGGTGCTTACTGAATGTGCTTTAACTGTGAGTCCGTTTCTTTATAGCTGTAAAGCAGCAGGTGTGGAGAGTGGATTGGCATCCATGAAATAGAACTTTATTAGGCTGGCTGAAAACAAAACCATAAAAGTGTTAAAGATGGGGAAGTGGAGCGGGTGGCCAGTAGAGATAGTTCACTAGACCAGTCCTGGCTCAGGGATGCGTCAGAGTCCAAATCTAACTAATGTGAAAGGGGAGAGAGATAAAAACAGGTGAGTTAACAACCATGGGCCACATCAAGCTAGAACTTCAAGGCTGAAGCAAAGAGAAAGTTCAATTGATAACTGCACCATTAGGGGAACCAGCCAGAGGGCAGATGTTTGGTTAAACGATGGTTTGAGTGTGAAAGTACTTGATGCTTGCAGTGGCTAATCTGTAAATATGCTGAATACTGGTCAGCATGGGCGTGCTAGTGGGGGGAAAAGTGGACCTGACTACCCAGGGCCCGAGTAGGGAGAGGGGCCCATAAAAATCCTGAATTTTTATTATTTTTTTTGGTTGTTTTTATTTCAAATGAATTGGGCCCTCAAATTAAGTATTTATTCATTCAAATTTCAAATATATTGATAATATCAACTGAGGGAATGAGCTTTAGTCACAGTCCTCCCAACATACTGGACATTCTGGGGGCCCCCTCTTGGAGGCCCAAAATGGTTTAGTCCGCCCAACAGCGACTAGCGACAGTTGTAATGTCAGTGAGCCTAGACTGAATTACCTGTGTGCTACACATCATGCTGCCCAAAAAGCAGAAATCAGAAAAGCAGAAATCAAAAGAAAAAAGAAAGGGAGGAAAAAGAAAGAAGGCAGAATGAGGGGAGACCGCTGTTGACGGCTTTCTTTCCCAAAGGTGAACCGAGTTTTCTTGTTATGCAAAGTCCAATTAAAGTTAAAGTAGTCCACTCCAG
>BRDA01059871.1:0-10025 GCA_036984385.1 Crenuchus spilurus
TTACATGCACGTTTTTGCCTTTAACCTCAATGAATTTAAAATAATGTTTATATCACCACCTTGAAAATGCTAACTTTTCTTCGGCTTCGCCATTTATGCCTCTCGGCAAACGTGTAAAAACACTGGCTCTGATTGGCTACCATAACGCTGCCTTAGCCAATCGCTTACTGACTTGAGTTCAACAGGTGTTACACCAAGAACTGTGACCTATCGAGATCTGTGACTTCTTCTATCAAGTCACAGATCTCGACAGGTCACAGTTATTGGTGTAACACCTGTTACTCCTCACTAGCCTGGGCAGAGGTCTGCTCGGATTACTGTTAGTATATCAATATATAGTAACGCACCGCTTTTAATGACCAGAAACGTCAACGGCGTTATAACGACAGGAAAAGTAATTAATTATTTTATCCTGTTACATAAAGCCTTATAAATAATACATATTTGAAACAATGTGTTTTTACAGTAGTAATTCATTTTACACATAATTTAATAATATAATAAAAAATAAAATTAAATGTAAAATAATAATAAAAAAATAATAAAATAAAATAATAAATTGATTTAAGCAACCAAATCTAAGGAGCCACTTGGGAGCTGAAAGAGCCGACTCTTCTTAGTGAGCTGAGCCAAAAGAACCGGCTCCTTTGAAAGCCGAAATTCCCATCACTAGAGCGCAGTTTCCTGTTGTCTGCCTGAGCCACAGTCTAGTGCCCGCCCCCTATCACAGCACCCCCTAATGGATGGAGAAATCAGCTCTCTATGTCACAACCCAACTAAAGGCCAATTATACACATGCTATATATACATATATATAAAAAAATAAATATTTAATGTGAGCACACATTCAGTGTGTCACATATACAGGACATAATCAGTGACACACACAAGGGAACAGACGTGGACAATGAGGTGACATCACTGGGGGGTGTGGACAATGACATAGCGTGGACACATGCAAGACGAACCCAAACACAAATGACAGGGAGAAGGGACGAGGCCCTGGATGGTGCTGGCACGTGGGCTCTTATATACAGTGTATCACAAAAGTGAGTGCACCTCTCACATTTCTGCAGATATTTAAGTATATCTTGTCATGGGACAACACTGACAAAATGACACTTTGACACAATGAAAGTAGTCTGTGTGCAACTTATATAACAGTGTAAATTTATTCTTCCCTCAAAATAACTCAAAATACAGCCATTAATGTTTAAACCACCGGCAACTAAAGTGAGTACACACCTTAGTGAAAGTTCCTGAAGTGTCAATATTTGGTGTGACCACCATTATTTTCCAGAACTGCCTTAACTCTCCTGGGCATGGAGTTTACCAGAACTTCACAGGTTGCCACTGGAATGCTTTTCCACTC
Source organism: Crenuchus spilurus (assembly GCA_036984385.1). Taxonomy (NCBI): domain Eukaryota; kingdom Metazoa; phylum Chordata; class Actinopteri; order Characiformes; family Crenuchidae; genus Crenuchus; species Crenuchus spilurus. The sequence continues at coordinate 1,373 of BRDA01059871.1, forward strand.
CTCCATGACGACATCACAGAGCTGGCGGATATTTGAGACTTTCCGCTCCTCCATCTTCCACTTGAGGATGCCCCAAAGATGTTCTCTTGGGTTTACGTCTGGAGACATGCTTGTCCTGTCCATCAATAAGGCAGTGGTCATCTTAGAGGTGTGTTTGGGGTCATTATCATGCTGGAACACTGCCCTGCGACCCAGTTTCTGGAGGGAGGGGATCATGCTCTGCTTCATTATTTCACAGCACATATTGGAGTTCATGTGTCCCTCAATGAAATGTAACTCCCTAATACCTAAGGTTGGCGCTGCGCAAGCGGCTGCCCTGCCAGCAGTGCTGGGACCTGAATTTCCCGCAAGGGATTAATAAAGTATCTATCTATCTATCTATCTATCTACCTGCTGCACTCATGCAGCCCCAGACCATGGCCTTCCCACCATCATGCTTGACTGTAGGCATGACACACTTATCTTTGTATTCCTCACGTGATTGCTGCCAGACATTATTGAGACCATCTGAACCAAACAAATTAATCTTGGTCTCAACAAACCATAGGACATGGTTCCAGTAATCCATGTCCTTTGTTGACATGTCTTTAGCAAACTGTTTGTGTTCAGACTTCAGAAGAGGCTTCCTTCTGGGTTGACAGCCATGCAAACCAATTTGATGTAGTGTGCGGCGTATGGTCTGAACACTGACAGGCTGACCCCCCACCTCTTCAATCTGCAGCAATGCTGTCAGCACTCCTGCGTCTATCTTTCAAAGACAGCATTTGGATGTGACGCTGAGCATGTGCACTCAGCTTCTTTGGACAACCAACGCGAGGTCTGTTCTGAGTGGACCCTGCTCTTTTAAAAAGCTGGATGATCTTGGCCACTATGCTGCAGCTCAGTTTCAGGGTGTTGGCAATCTTCATGTAGTGCAACAATTCATCTTTTAAGATCCTCAGAGAGTTCTTTGCCATGAGGTGCCATGTTGGAACTTTCAGTGACCAGTATGAGAGAGTGTGAGAGCTGTACTACAAAATTGAACACACCTGCTCCCTATGCACACCTGGGACCTAGTAACAATAACGAGTCACATGACATTTTGAAGGGAAAATGAAAAGCAGTGCTCTATTTGGACATTTAGGGGTGTATTCTCTTAGGGGTGTACTCACTTTTGTTGCCAGTGGTTTAGACATTAATGGCTGTATATCGAGTTATTTTGAGGGAAGAATACATTTACACTGTTATATAAACTGCACACAAACTATTTTTCATTGTGTCAAAGTGTCATTTTGTCAATGTTGTCCCATAAGAAGATACTTAAATATCTGCAGAAGTGTGAGGGTTGTACTCACTTTTGTGATACACTGTAGATGTGTAGCAAGAAAGATGACATGGGATGATGTGGGTTGACATTTCCATTGGCTTCATCTTTAATGTTTCTGTTATTTATTTCAGTATTATGTTGTTTTTGATTGTGTTGTACCAAAACTTTATTAATATACTTTATATTTATTAAATGTAAAATGACATTTTACCTTTTTTGTTATAATGTTGATCAGTATGACTTATAGGTCATAAAAATCTGAAATTCAGAATAACAAATTATTAGAATATTTCATTTGGAGTCTGAATAAATTACTATTCAGACAGTACAAATGCAGTGTCCCTCTGAGAAGACACACAATCCAAGCTGCTTGAGGTGTGCTTGAAGCTGCTTATGAAGTTTCCACAATTTGTGATGGCTTGGGGTGTCATGTCATCTGCTTGGTGTTGGTCCACTTTTTTTTACTTAAGTCCAAAGTCAACACCTACCAGGATATTTTAGAGAACTTAATGTTTCCATCTGCTGACAAGCTTTATAGAGATGCCCAACAGCTGTCCACAATGCCAACACTACTATTGACCATATATTACAGTTGATCTTTTTTAATTGAATTATGGACAAAAATGTAGATGTATGACTAGTCAAATTGAAGTACAATTGTTTTAGTAAATAGTGCTTAAATAGTGATTTCCACACGAGAATCTTAATATTAGGTCATTTTATTGTGTGAGCAATATATCTCTCAAGCCTTAACCTGGAATTAAATGGAATGAAAGAATACATACATATGTATTCAGATGGTTGGATGATTGCATACAGTGTCTATGGATCTGCATGGCCTATATATAGACAGCCATATGTACAGAATGTATGGATGGATGGAGCTAATGTGAGCAGATATTGTAGGCTAGTGAGTCTCTGTTTATGACTATGTGCTCTGTGACTCATCTCTCTCATACTAGATTATCTTTGGCCTGCATTAGCTTTTGCAGAGGCCATCCACTTTAGGAACACACATTCACTGTATAGTGGTGCTGTAGACAATTTATAGCTAACCTCAACCCAAGAAAGCTTAATATAACACCGTTATTCTTACTCACTGAACCATTTTAACATCTGGTTTCACATAGCTTTAGGAAGCCTGGGCTGATGTTTCAGATTCTGCTATTTTATCCCAATTGTCAAGCAGCTATTTTGGTGTCTACATTATGTTATGCCTGTAATGTAATCATATTGTTTGACCAATTGAGGTTACTACTGATGCATTGTTTGACCACCAAAAGTTACAATTTAACCTACAACTAAGCATTGTATTTTATGCTCCCATACACCACACTCTTTAGCCTTCTTAGTAGCCTTACAGCTTCTGCAAGGAAAACCACATTCTTTTTCTATTACAAAAGCAACATTTTCACTTGGTGATTTAAGATATGGTGAAGATGCAATTGTACATTTTGTTTACATTTGTGCAAGAAAAACATATGAACCATATAAACTTCACATTTCACATTAGACCATCTGTATCTATGATTTACAAACAGCCTTAATAATCTATAGGGATGGGTGATCAATTTACAGTGAGAACCAGAAAATCTGAACAATAGTAAATAATGGTTATTTTTATTAGCAAAACACCTTACACCGTCTCAATATGTGACATAACATTAGTGAAAAAAACAAAACAGTCTTTCTTTTGTTGCATAATCCAACATAAAACACATGTATGAATGTATTAAAAATATTTATTTTTAATCAAATATAAAAATGTTATTTATAAGTGAAATTGTGATAAGGGTTGTAGTTGTTGCTTTATGTCATAATATATCAGAAAGAAATGTATTCATTGGTAAATCATAATAGTATATGTGCATAATTGTAAATAGTCTAGTCCAATCTGTTTACAGTTTCTATTTGATTGAACAGTCTGCTGCTGGGGTGCGGGCTTCTCTCTCCTGACTCACTAATGCCAGTTATTAGTTCACACTACTTGCAGCTGTGACTGGCTTATTCCTCTAAAGGGTCGGTTCCTTCTGTGTGGTTTTCCATTGCAGGAGGTGGGTTCTTCTTTCCTGATTCTCTAGTGCCAATCATTAGTTGCTATTATCCAGTTTTCACACATTTTTGTGTTTGGCATGGTGACATTGACTTTGCCTGTGCATAGGGTTGCCACCCATCCCGTAAAATACGGAATCATTCCATATTTTTAAATTAAAAGTCGCGTTTTCTTTTGAACCAATACAGGACACGCTTTGTTCTGTATTTTCATCAAAGGGGGTGAAATAAGGTTGATCTGAGACAGAACGATATGTGTGAATGAAGAGGAAATCCTGCTGCTATCTCTGTCTCAGCAGAGTGTGTGTGTGAGTGATGGGTCATTGGCGAACGAAATGGCTCTTAGAGTCGACTCTTTGAAATGAACGATTAGAGCCAACTCGTGTCTGGGAGCCATATTTGTTTCTCCCCTTTTTTCTGTTGAAGTCGCATGGGATTGGTCAGTTACACCATGTAAAGTGTGTGTGTGGGGGGGGTGTTGGCATATTAGTATTAACTATAATTGTTGCACACACACACACACACACAGAGAAGCTACAAAGACTCTCTTTGCATATGACGAAAACTCTGCATATGACAAATAATGACATAAGTTTAAATAAATAAATGCACAAATACAACACTGAATAAATAATTACACACAAGTAATTGTATAGACAAAAAATAAATTAATAAATACATTTTGTTATGAAAAGGACATGTGTAAATTTATAAGAGGAATCTATTTCTACATTTCCATACATAAAAATAATTTGGTTCAATTTTGAAATCCAAAACAAACAACAAAACTTCATTGAAATATGGTTGTCAGTATGGAAAGTGTTAGAGGACATTTGATTTTTGTACTACTGCCTGTATTATAAACATAATTTACTTATTTTACTTTATTATGCCTTATTCCTTTATTAATTAATGATCATTTTGGGATGTTGTGAAATATGTGACCATGTTGCAGCGAGATACATATATATAATTCTTTTTTTTGTTCTGTTCTTTCTGTAAAATGCAAAACTCAATAAAAATATAATTTAGAAAAAGTAATTATTTCAGTTGTTTTTACATTTCTATATTTAATTAATTTCATTCACTGTTGAATTGACATTATTTTATTATTAGCTTAAGCTAAGCAGCAAGAGCTGTAAGAGGTCTTTTAAGTAAACCAAGCCATAAAAGCCCATCACTCATCCGAGTCATGACCAATGAAAGCGTTGTCTGCATTGCTAAGATACACCTGAATATGGTGCACGATTAAAAAAATAGCATCTACTGAAGGCAATTTTAGTCCGCTTTATAATGTTTCTCTGACAGTGTAAGACCTTTTATTATATAGGTGCAACATTCAAGCCACACCCAACACCCAACCCGCAATGGAATCACCCCCCCCCCACATACACTCCAACACCCCACCCGCCCACCCACCCAGGGGTGTCCCTTATTTCAAAATGTGAAACGTGGCAGATCTGGTAAGGCCAGTACTCCTCTCCAGTTCAGTTTGATTGGGGCTACCACTAATTCCACAGCTTTGGTGGCACAGTGGGTAGCACAGCATCTCATGCATCACATTTCTATAGTGGCAGCTCAAATACCAGTCACTGTGAATTTTAGATTTGTGCTTTTGTTTACTCCTTCACTCTTTTGCTGTTATTCTGTCTGCATTTGAAAGCCAGTGGCTTTTAGCCCTGTTTTTTTAATTGGTAGAAATCCATTCCACTCTTTCTAACAGGATTGCTGACTGTCACCTTTCACATTTTGTCCTAAAATATAGATTGCGAGCTAGCCTGTTAGTATAAGATAGCTAACTTTGTGGTATTACAGGATGGTTTTATCATGTTGGTCTTGCGTAATTTCTTTGGCTTGTAAAATTGTATTAATTATTTGTTGAAAACTTCATTTATAAGTTATTTTTGTAGTAGCATATAATCAAGAGGTTAGTGAGCTAGCCTGTTAACATCCACATTGCTAGCCTTATCATATTTCCAGACATGAGTTTTAATCACATTTTGATTGCATATTTTCTTTATTTTCTGAAATATGATTCATTATTTGTTGAAAACATCATTTTTTTATACTTTTTGTAGAGTAATATACTGTATACACAAGAGACTGGTTAGCAAGCTAGCCTGTTAGCATCCCCATTTGGTAACTTTGTTGTTACACAACCTCAAGACCAGAACACTAAAATCCATCTGCCAAAGACATTTCAGTCATTGATTTTTTTTTGACTGGTTCAGGGGGACAATCCAGTAACCTTTTTAGCTTGCACCTGCTACAATACAATGACACTAATATAGCTATCAAAACATGGAGGCTTTAGCCAAGATAAAATGAAAGGATGAATTTTATCTGTACCTTTGTCTGTTTTCACAAATAACAGTCTGACATTTGTATGCATATGTACAGTAATGTATATGTACTTCTGTAGTAGTTGTATTTTAGTTTGGTGAAGTTGATCAACCCATAATGCATCTTTCGCAAGAGATACATACATTCTACAAATTACTATTTGACTTTCTGATGGTGGTCAGATAGAACTCGCTGATGTTGGACATGGTAGTTATTTTTTGTCGTTGGAACATTCCTGACAATGGACTGAGCTGTCATATCTCTTTAGTGTAGAACAGTCCACTCACAGCCCACAGGGTGTAAAACAGAGGCAAACGGGAGAGAAAGTGTGTGAGAGAAAGGAAGAGAAAGAAAAGCAGAGGAAGAGGGACACTTGATGCAATGTTCAGTGATGTTGTGGCTCTGAGTGTTACTGTACTGAAATCACTGTGACTTTATAACAGAATGGCATATTTAGTCCATTTTAAATGTATTTTTCAGACATGCAGGGATTTGCACACTTTTTGCACTTATGTTTTCCTTTAAGCAGTTTTACTTTAATTTCAGATTCTGAATGTAGCATGTGGAAGTTATTTGACATTTTGGATTCATGTAGTCATGTGAATTGAGATAAAGTCTTATAGCCTGAAGGTGAGGAGCTAAATTCCTATAGGCTGAGTGTGTAGAGTTAAAGTCCTATAGGCTGAGTGTGTGGAGCTAAAGCCCTATAGGCTGACTGTGTATAGCTAGACTCCTATAGGCTCAGTGTGTGGAGCTAGACTCCTATAGGCTCAGTGTGTAGAGCTAGACTCCTATAGGCTCAGTGTGTGGAGCTAGACTCCTATAGGCTCAGTGTGTAGAGCTAGACTCCTATAGGCTCAGTGTGTGGAGCTCGACTCCTATAGGCTCAGTGTGTGGAGCTAGACTCCTATAGGCTGAGTGTGTGGAGCTAAAACCCTATAGGCTGAGTGTGTGGAGCTAAAACCCTATAGGCTGAGTGTGTGAAGCTAAAGCCCTATAGGCTGAGTGTGTGGAGATAAAGCCCTATAGGCTTAGTTTGTGGAGCTAAAGCCCTATAGGCTTAGTGTGTGGAGCTAAAACCCTATAGGCTGAGTTTGTGGAGCTAAAGCCCTATAGGCTGAGTGTGTGGAGCTAGACTCCTACAGGCTCAGTGTGTGGAGCTAGACTCCTATAGGCTGAGTGTGTGGACCTAAAGCCCTATAGCCTGAGTGTGTGGATCTAAAGCCCTATATGCTCATTTTGTGGAGCTAGACTCCTATACTCTGAGTGTGTGGAGCTAAAGCCCTATAGGCTGAGTGTGTAGAGCTAGACTCCTATAGACTGAGTGTGTGGAGCTAAAGCTCTATAGGCTGAGTGTGTACAGCTAGACTCCTATAGTCTGAGTGTGTAGAGCTAGACTCCTATAGGCTGAGTGTGTGGAGCTAGACTCCTATAGGCTGAGTGTGTGGAGCTAAAGCCCTATAGGCTGAGTGTATGGAGCTAAAGCCCTATAGGCTGAGTGTGTAGAGCTAAAGCTCTATAGGATGAGTGTGTGGAGCTAAAGCTCTATAGGCTGAGTGTGTGGAGCTAAAGTCCTATAGGCTGAGTGTGTGGAGCTTAAGCCCTATAGGCTGAGTGTGTAGAGCTAGACTCCTATAGGTTGAGTGTGTAGAGCTAGACTCCTATAGGCTGAGTGTGTGGAACTAGACTCCTATAGGCTCAGTGTGTGGAGCTAAAGCCCTATAGGCTGAGTATGTGGAGCTAAAGCCCTATGGGCTGAGTGTGTGAAGCTAAAGCCCTATAGCCTGAGTGTGTGAAGCTAAAGCCCTATAGGCTGAGTGTGTGGAGCTAGACTCCTATAGGCTGAGTGTGTGGAGCTAGACTCCTATAGGCTGAGTGTGTGGAGCTAAAGACCTATAGGCTGAGTGTGTGGAGCTAAAGACCTATAGGCTGAGTGTGTGGAGCTAGACTCCTATAGGCTCAGTGTGTGGAGCTAGACTCCTATAGGCTCAGTGTGTGGAGCTAGACTCCTATAGGCTGAGTGTGTGGAGCTAAAGCCCTATAGGCTGAGTGTGTGGAGCTAAAACCCTATAGGCTGAGTGTGTGAAGCTAAAGCCCTATAGGCTGAGTGTGTGGAGCTAAAGCCCTATAGGCTGAGTTTGTGGAGCTAAAGCCCTATAGGCTGAGTGTGTGGAGCTAGACTCCTATAGGCTGAGTGTGTGGAGCTAAAGCCCTATAGCCTGAGTGTGTGGACCTAAAGCCCTATATGCTCATTTTGTGGAGCTAGACTCCTATACTCTGAGTGCGTGGAGCTAAAGCCCTATATGCTCATTTTGTGGAGCTAGACTCCTATACCCTGAATGTGTGGAGCTAGGCTCCTATAGGCTGAGTGTGTGGAGCTAAAGCCCTATAGGCTGAGTGTGTGGAGCTAAAACCCTATAGGCTGAGTGTGTGAAGCTAAAGCCCTATAAGCTCATTTTGTGGAGCTAGACTCCTATAGGCTGAGTGTGTGGAGCTAAAGCGCTATAGGCTGAGTTTGTGGAACTAAAACCCTATATGCTGAGTGTGTAGCGCTAGACTCCTATAGGCTGAGTGTGTAGAGCTAGACTCCTATAGGCTGAGTGTGTGGAACTAAACTACAGGCTAAATGTGTGGATCTAAACTATAGGCTAAATGTGTGGAGCTAAACTTCATGCTCACTGTGTGGAGCTAAACTACAGACTGAGTATTTGGAGCTAGACTCCTATAGGCTGAGTGTGTGGAGCTAAAGCCCTATAGGCTGAGTGTGTAGAGCTAGACTCCTATAGGCTGAGTGTGTGGAGCTAAAGCTCTATAGGCTGAGTGTGTAGAGCTAAAGTCCTATAGGCTGAGTGTGTGGAGCTTAACACTGAAAGCGCGGATCCTACGAAATCCGTCGTCAGGAGTAAATCCCCCGCTTGGCCCGTTTTTTGAGATTCTGAGGAATGTCTGAAA
>BRDA01059872.1:5494-20155 GCA_036984385.1 Crenuchus spilurus
AACCGTAAAAGAGTCAGTCGAAATACTCCATCAGTGGACCTTACCGAAATAACTGAAAGCCATTCCAGGTGACTACCTCATAAAGCTGACTGAGAAAATGCCAAGAAAGCTGCATCTAAGCAAGAGGTGCCTACTGTGAAGAATGTCAAATATAAACATATTCTGGTTTGTTTACTTGTTTGTTTACTAAATAATTACACATGTGTTTATTCATAGTTTGGATGACTTTAGTATTAATCTACAATGTAGAACTTTTTTAAATCATGAAAAACCACTGAATGTCCAGAAGATGTGTCCAAACTTTTGACTTGTACTGCATATAATTTTGAATGAGCTTTTTTCTTGTTTCTACACACTTGTTTGCAGTGGATATCCACATCTTTTAAATACTACAATCACATGAACAAATGACACAAAAAAATAGGACACAATGTGAACACATTGTTCATTTCCTTTCAGCATATTTTTGCAGCAAACAAATACTTTTTACTGAGTAATGAGATTGCATTGTTGCTCTAGGAAGTAATTAATAATGTAACTTCATTACAGTTTTATAAAAGCAGTAATGCATTCCAGTTATTGAGTAACGGCCACAAACCCGCTCATCTGACAGAAATAAACTTTACTTGGCTAGTAAAGTAAATTAAAAAAGTAGCAAAAATATAAAATGCAGCAAGCTACTGCAGTGTTGAGTAACTTGTAAAGCTGCAGAGCTCTTTGGTCTAAAATAAATGACAAAAAAAATACAGTAAAGCTGAAACAACAGATAGAATTAAATTAAACCCTAAAAGAAAATTAAATGCACTAATGGTTTTCAGTATTTGATCCAGTATTCCTTGTGATTTGGCTATGAATCATTCAGAAAAAAAATGTCTGACCTCTAATTGATGTTAACATAGCTCTACCGATTGGTTGAGATGGCACAACCACATTGTGTTAAGTTCAACACCTTCTTCAAAAATATATAGTGACTTAAATGTGCTCTACCAAATGGTTGAGTAGGATGTTAAAGGATGAAGGTAAAATTGTTATATTATCAATACACTATTATCCAGTAATTACACTAAGAACAGTGTAAAGTGTCTCAAGTGAGATATTCTTCAGCTGAAGATGAAGATTAAAACCACCACCATATATGATGGATGCTTCTTCAGTCATGTGGTCACTAGTGAGGTTGCTCGTGGCCATGCAAAGCATTTTTCATTCAGTGTTACATCTACAATGCACTTGCTGATGACTGTTGGAGATGCTTTAAAGATCTATTTGCAGCTAATTGGATTCAGTTGGGGAAATGACATTGCATAGGTCAGTTCTCTCACTTATGCAGTCACTTGCCAAAACACTTTGTCCATTATGCACGATTGATTAGATTGTGTTGACAGGATTTCAGATGGATTTTCTTTTTGCTGTTTTGGTAAATGACTGTTGTAAGCAGCTGTGTTTGGACTTCCATCTAAATGATTAACACAAGGACAGTGCCCGAAGCACTATGTGTCCTTTAATTACCATTTACATAGCAGGTTAATCATTTTTGGGCTTCAATTCTTCAGTGGTTGTGTCAATGCCGCTCTCCTAAAGTGGCGCTGATTTAAGATGATCGAAGCTCAAATGATCATCATTCTTTAACCCATCCCAGTGTTTGGGTTCATCCTGAGTGCAATTAGTGCCAAGAGCAGTTGTGATTTTTCTATGTTTATTTCTACATCTTTGTCACATTTTGCTAATCTGTAAGAATATCATAATATCTTGTAATCAGTAATAAGATGCTCAATGGATGATGTATTTCAAATATATTTTAGCAAAAAAAAAAAATAGACAAAATATTTTAGCTCCAAACATTTAGCTCCAATATTTAGACAAAATATTTAAGCTCCAAATAGCACATTTATAGGACAAGAAAAAAAAATTCAACATGCATTAATGTACAGTGGAACCTCGGTTTTGGTCATTAATCTGTTCTAAAGTGTCTGATGTTAACCAAAATGAATGATAACCGAAGCAATATTTCCCATAAAAATAATGCAAATCCAATTAATCTGGTCCAGACACTCCAAAATGTTAACAAACATACAGTGAAAACCGGGGCGGATGAACGATAACTGGGACAAAATTTTCCCCAGAAAAAAGTCAACAATAACTGAACTATATGAAAACCAAGGCAAACGATAACCGAGGTTCCACTGTACCAAGATTTTATTATGCATCCAGACTCCTTTTGTCTGTCTGTTTACACATTGTGAAGGAGAGCTGGGACAGGAGAGAACCAATTAATTAATGTCTTTGTTTTTATTCTGTATGAAACAGTAAGATCAAAAAACAAAATATGTATTTATTTATTTATTTATTATTTTATTTATTTGCTTGTTTGTTTGTTCTGTAGTAAATGCAAGACCATCTTTTTTGCTTATTTATTTTGTAGAAAAGTACAAGATCAAAAAGATGAGAGCAACATATTGTTTCTTTGTTTATTCTGTAAAGAAGTGCAAGATCAAAAATATACGACATCACCTACTTATTTTTATTTATTTTTTGTTCTGAAGAAAAGTGTCTAACTAAAAAAAATTTCATTTCTTTGGTTGTTGATTAATTTTGTATAAACGAGCATGACCCTTAAATTTTAAATGTAAAAAAAAAATGTAAATAAAATGTAGAATTTTCATTTTCTCATATTTCCAAAATTCTATGGCTGTGCACTTTTTCATATTGTCAAACTTTCTTTCTCTCTCTCTCTCTCTCTCTCTCTCCCTCTCTCTGGTGCCACGTTTGCCCTTTCCCACAAAAAGACAATATGAGTGACAGATTTATGGTCTCCTAAAACGAGCTGACCTGGTTTTATCAACCGTTGCACACCCCAGGCACGTAACAATGACAAAGTGAGAATGTTTCCTCACGATTAGCAGAAAGGGTTGTGGTTAATTAGTCAGATCTACGTTTATTGTTCCATTTGCACATTTCGGACAGACTGATCGTTATTAATTAGGGTCACCATTCCAAACGAGGTGAACAAGAAGCCCCTACAGCCATATGAAGCACGATGCAACCAAGCTCCAATTACTTCAGCCATGCATTTAGTGCTGTAAAGCAGTTGCACCATCTAAAAGCTGCATTAGAATTAAAGAGCCAGACTCATAAACCCTCTGATCAGAGCTTTAACTGGCTCACTGGGTTTATATGGAGTCCCATTTGATTATGTGCTCCTAATGCATTTTTAAGTGGCCCTCAACGCCCTCGCTGCCCAATAAAGTAGCTTAAGGACCCTTAACAGGAGAGCACTGAACCTAATAGCAATATGAGGCTTTTAAAGGTTTATATATTAGGAGAAATTCCAGAAATTGAAGAGCTTGATGATGCTATCAGCATATATCCATCATGTATCTTTCAAGTAGCTTTTGGGTTTCAGTTCCAGTCGATTTATAGCTTAAAAACTCATAAAAACATTTTTTTTACAAATCCTATGTTATTTAGTCAATGCTTGTATGTCTGTCTCTACCATGAACAGATTTTAGGCTAAAATCTTATACAACGTTTTTGTCAATGTGATTTGCACACAACAGAATTTGACCTCCGCATTGAAACCATCCGTGCAGTGAAACACACACACTAGTGAACACACTAGGCTGTGAGAACATGTGCCTGAAGCGGTGGGCAGCCCTATTTACAGGGCCCGGGAAGCAGTTGGAGGTTAGGTGTCTTGCTCAAGGGCTCTTCATTCATGACCTGCAAGGGATCGAACAGGCAACCTTCCAGTCACAAGACCAGATCCCTAACCACCAGACCACGGCTGCCCTGTTACTAAATGATGTCATTTTTAGTAACCTTTTTGAGACACATCTCAATACATTTCCCTAATATCTACCATTGCCCATCAAACCTGAAAGACATTCTATTAAAATGATTCATGTTGATTTTTCTAAAGTGCAAGTCTCCTTTAAAGGTGCCTGAGACTGTTAACCTCTGGAGTCTGAGGTCATTTCAGACACTCTAACATGCCCTGATTTTTCATAAATGTAGCCTTATAAAACAAGAAAAATGAAATAACAATACAATGAATGAATGAATATACACACACTGTGAAAGAGGTATAAAGCCCAACATGTACAGGGGTTAGACAATGAAAGTGAAACAGCTGTCATGTTAGTGAGGGATGTTTCATGGGTAAATTGGACCAGTCTGGTGGTTCATTAATGTCACATTGCACCAGTAAGAGCAGAGTGTGAAGGTTCAGTTAGCAGGTAAGAGCACAGTTATATAGTATATTACAATGCACACAACATTATGGTGACATACCAGAGTTCAAAAGAGGACAAATTGTTGCTGCACGTCTTGCTGGCGCATCTGTGACCAAGACAGCAAGTCTTTGTGCCTAAATATTATTGAGCCACTTTGGGGTGTTTTGGAGGAGCGAGTCAGGAAACGGTTTCCTCCACCAGCATCACGTAGTGACCTGACCACTATCCTGCAAGAAGAATGGCTTAAAATCCCTCTGACCACTGTGCAGGACTTGTATATGTCATTCCCAAGACGAACTGATGCTGTATTGGCCGCAAAAGGAGGCCCAACACCTACTAATCAATTATTGTGGTCTAAAACCAGCTGTTTCAGTTTCATTGTCTAACCCCTGTATGTCTTGAGCTTGTTTAAGTGTTTTTCACTTTCAGAATCACAATTTGGGTCAATTTCTGCATTTGTGTCCATAATATTGAAGGCGTTTCTGGCCTCTGGTGTAAGTGTAACACCTCTATGAAAATAAGGAGGTAATCTTTATTCATACCATGTGGTGGTGCTGCAGTCTCACTCTTAGCCTGTCTGGTTAGAATTTTGATCATAAAGCAGTGCAGAATGTGTGATTGCACTGAACACAATCAGTGTAGGAAGGTAGTCAGAAGTCTCAAATCCCTTCTGATGTCACCTCAAACTGAGCTGCACTGAGAGAGTAACAGTGCTTTGAATTTGCATGATGCAAGTGGGTGAGCTGGTTGGTCATGAGTGACTCTCTGAACAATTCTTAAACTATAAAACTCTAAGACAGCAACTGTCCTGATGTAACATATTTACATTGGGACTGTATCAGTTAAAAGCACCATTTTCTCCAGCTTAGTTGTGCTATATGGAGCTATAACAGTAAAACACCAGAGTTGTAGCCATTGAGTAACAGTAATAAAGAGAAGATTGACAACTTTACATGGTTTCATTTACTTTTTTATTTTACACAGTTTTCACCCCAATGTGTTTGGTAACCCATTTGTTGACTCTCTCTCTCACTTGTATGTCTCTGACTCTAGGAGGGTGCAGACTAACACAGGCCTCCTCCAATGCATGTGAAGTCAAGCTCCGCCTCTTTTGTAATTGCTGCTGATACATCACGCCTGGCAGGCAACACACTCGGAGGAAAGCTCAGGATCCCCAGTTCTGATGTGCACAGTAAATCAGCCAGTGTTAAATCAACACTATTAGAGTTAAATTAACACTGAGAGTGTTACATTTTGACACCCTCAGTGTTAATTTAACTCTAATAGTGTTGATTTAACACTGGCAGATTTACTGTGTATCGCCTGGCAGATGCCTGAGCCAGCCAACATTACTTAGTAGTGCAGGGGAGAGAGTGCCATCTCACCTGTCCAGAGAGAGTGAGGCCAATTTTGCCCTCTCAGGCCCCGGCTACGGAAGTCAAGCAGCATGAACGGGATTGGACCTCATGACCCTCCATCCTAGATTTTGCTTAAAAATAGCATACAGTCTCACTTTGTTTTATATTGGCTTCTATAGATAATCTACTCAATATTAACAGATGGTCACATTATTAGCAAACTATTTATCACTGTTAGGTTTTGGGTTAGTTGAGGTTAAGAGGTTGGGATTAGGTTCAGTTTATGGTAATTCACAGTTTGATGCTTTACCTGATGATGCATGACTTATTCAAATAAAGTTCTTTTTTTACATTAGCATTTGCTAACATATACATAGCTGTACTGCTAAAGCTGCCATATGCCCAGTTAAGTCTTAGAAAATGTCCAATTTCTCAAAGGCATAATAATCTTCAGATTATTTTAGCTGTTACACTGAGTGTTCAATACTCACTCTGACATTTCACCATTTGACAGTTTTGCGGAACCAAACAGCAGACTGTTTACACCCCTCTGTGCTTCTGGACACGTCTGGACTTCAGCGAATGTCTCTATTGATTGAGAATGAGGTTGTTTGTTGATTAATATACAGAGTGACACAGTAGAACTCCATTAATCAAAAGAGCCTGTCACATTATGATTTACAGTCTGTTTTTCATTCACTGGCTCCATTCTCAGCAGTCTTCAGTAATAAAGATGATAGTTAACAATTGTGATTGGACTGATCTCCTTACTTAGGTAAATTCTAGTCATTAATGTTGTGTTATTAATTCCTTTTAGGTGTTTAATTTGATTATGTCATACTGATGATAGCGTCTGTTCTGCTCTGTGACTAGTCACACCATTGACGTGATAGAATTTAATTTTAAACCAATAATATTCAAATATCCATTAGAGGCCTAATAAAACCTGAGTTGTTTTATCAAATGTTTTTATTCTAGGGCTGTGTTCAAAACAGTCTTTGTAAATACACATCAGATCCAGGATCATTTCTGGTTGATTCAAGAGACTTTGGTGGACAAAGACCAAGTCAAGTTCACATGAGGCTGAAAGGTTGAGTCCAAATGAGACTGAGACCAAGTCAAACACAAGTCTAACTGAGGAGTGAGACTAAGTCAAGGCTGAGTTCCAGTGAGACTTAAACCAAATCAAGACTGAGTCCAAATAAAAATGAGATCAAATCAATGTTGAGTCCAAATGAGGGTGAGACCAAGTCGAGATTGAATTTAAATTAGCATTAAAAAAGTCAAGGCCAAGTCTAAATTAGACTCAGACTAAGTCAATATTGAGTGCAAGTGAGAGTTAGGTCAAGTCTAGATTGAGTCCAAATGTAAATTTCATAAAGTCAAGGCCAAGTCTAAATGAAACTGGGACCAGGTTAGGGTTGAGTCCAAATGAGAGTGAGACCAAGTCAAGATTGAGTCTAAATTAGAGTTAGACAAAGTTAAGGCCAAAACTAAATTAGACTGAAATAAAGCCAAGGATGAGTGCAAATGAGAGTGAGACCAAGTCTAGATTGAGTCCAAATGGTAGTTAGACAAAGTCAAGACTAAGTTGGACAGAGACAACGTCAAAGCCAAGTCCAAATGAGAGTGAAGCCAAGTCTAGATTTAGTCTAATTAGACAAAGTCAAGACGAAGTTAGACAAAGTCAAGCCCAAGTCCACATGAGACTGAGATCAAATCAAGGATTATTTCAAATGACAGTGAGACTAATTCACAGCCAAGTTTTAAAAAATTACTTTTATTTTTTAGGTACTTTACACACTTACTTTACGTAATATTATATGAAACATTAATATTAATTACATTCTAACTAAATGTACATGTTCTATTAACAGCACTGCGGCATGGTGGCTTAGTGGTTAGCACGTTCGCCTCTCAGCGCTTGAGGTCTTGGGTTCGAGTCCACATCTGAGCGGAGTTTCCATGTTCTCCCCGTGTCTGCGTGGGTTTCCTCCGGGGACTCTGGTTTCCTCCCACAGTCCAAAAACATGGAGATCAGGTGGATTGGCTACTCTAAATATACCCTGATGTGTGTATGAATGTGTATGTCTGTGTATGAATGTATGTATGTGTTTATGCCCAGATATGGTTAGCACTCTGTCCTGGGTGATCCCCCTAGTGCTCGACGGTTGCTTCCGGTTGAGAGTACGCTGTGCGCGATTGGCTGCCGCTTCTCGCCGGTGTGTGTGGTTGAGTGTGCGTAAATGGAGTGTGTTGATTGTAAAGCGTCCTTGGGTATCTATAAAGGCGATATATAAGTGTAACGTTCATCATCATCATCATCGTCAATGGTTCTGACTGTTGTGTTGTAAACATTTAACCTGCCATTCAGTCTCTTCAATAAGTCAAATTCAGTCTACAAAAACCTTTTTGCTTGAAGGCTGTTCTGCTTCTGTTCCAGTGAACAAGTCATACAGTCCTTGTGATGTGAAAGTGAATTTTATGGTGGCAGAATTAGTTGATGTAGATAGAGTATTTGTGCTTTATTGACCCAAATGTCTTGGCATTGTCTGTCTGCTTTGAATAAATGAATCACTGACCATGTCTTAGTTTGGATAAATCAAACACAAACCACACAGATGATGATTTACTGTAGCTGCTCTCAGTCAAAACCAGAAGACCAAAAATTGAGTCTAAGAAAAACCAGAGAACAATTATTATCAAGTCCAAAACAAATGTACAGGTATTACTACAGATTAATTTAGAATGACAGAAATCAGGACTAAGCTGAACTTAAACTGAAGACACTTACTGTCATATATAAGAAAAAAAGTTAATATGTCAATTTTTTATTCAGCTCCATTCACATATTTGAGCGTTCCGTGATTGGCCCCTTATGGTACTATTCTATGGTTGAGTTCTCTACATAATCAGCATTTTGAAGCCTGGTTAAGTGTTTGATGTGTGTAGGGAGTTTGAAAAGAAGTAAAATGCACACTAGCTGGGGTCCTTAAAGGCTTAGAGCACTCTAAGGTTATCTAAGACACTTCTGAATCTAATTCTGAATCAGCTCTTACATTCAGTGTGACAGCAGTAGAGTGAACCAAGTCCAAAACCACAAGAATGCAATTTCAAATGCATGGTACACCAAACAAATGAGATTAAATGTCCAAGACATTCAGGCTCAATATCCAGTAATGGACTTTGTCACGGTCCTAGTCTCCAGGTGACTAGGGAGGTAGTTTATATGAGAACATTTGCGTTATTATGTTGTTCATTCATTCATTATTCATTTTATTTATTATTTTTTCACAGATCAGGCTGACAAGTGAATATCCATCTAATAGGTGAACAAGCTCATTTTCATTGAACGGCCCTCACTTTTTCAGCCTAATATGCTGTTAATATGAATATGCCTGTGCTTTGTTCCTGGCCCCACCTCTGTACACATGCCTCATTTGTTTACGTTTTCCATGTGCCGTCTTGTCTGCACGTGCTCGTTTGTTTACGTCTTTCACTTGTCTTGATCATATCTTCACTCCCAGTTACGTCATGTCATTGCACAGCCCTGCTGTGTCATTCAAGTCTAATTACGTTGCTAATCAGCTCCCTCATGTATCACAGTCAATGTGAGTCATTTGTCGCCATAGTCCTATTTTGTCATTACAGCATTGGATGTTTTGTTTCTGGATCCCACGCTGCATCCGACTCATCTACAGCCACAGCATGCTGACAGATGTATCTGACCATTAGCTTTTGTTATATTTGTATTTGATTTTAGTCATTTTCTTATGTCTTGTAAGTAAAAGGTAGGTAGAGTTCATGTTTTAGTGACTGTAACCCATTCTTTATGTCACATTCCTACGTCATCCAGCTAATATATCAACTTTGAATTTTTTAAAAATTCCTATATATTCTATATTTTCCTATATATAATTGTAACGTAAGCCTACATAACATTATAGGTTCCTGTGTTGTCAGTCATTGACCCTGATAAATGTGTGCTGTGGCAGTCAGTGACCACTGTGAGCACAAAGCCATTCAATTTATCTCCTCTTATCTGTCTCAGCACTCATCACGTCTCCTGAAATGATCATTACACTGCAGCATCATTACCATATGTATTATTGTTACTTTTGCTGTTGTTATTGTTTGTGTATAGAATTCTGTTATGTCACGTATGAGATATGGACCAAATGTTCACAATTCTGAAATATGTACATAATATCAACAAAACAATAACCGTCAAAAATAGTAAAATGAGGGAAAATTTCTGTAATATCTAGAACAAACATGTACAATGCAGTCCAAAGAATTCACTATATAACATCCATGAATTTAAGGATGAGTCATGGAATTGACTTTTTCCTCTGTGAGCAACAGCAGAACAATAAAACACGAAAGCCAGCAAATGAAAGAAGCTTTAAAAGGAGATAAACAGGAACAAAGACAGCAAACACAAATTAAACAAATAAAATTCAATGGTCAGCAGTAGCAAGGAAGGCAAATCATGAAAAACAAACCATGTAGTGGACACTGAGGTGGAGAATAGAGAATAAAACTTGCATAAAATAAATGTTTTTAGTCCACACAAACACAATAGTTGACAAAGCCTCAGATACAGCGGAGTTTAAATAACACACATAATCATGTGAACAAACTTGTGATTATGACTGTGTGATTATACAAGACAGGTGCTGATTGTAACACCGGGATGTAACTGACAACACACACATGAAGAATATAAACAAACAACTCATGTTGCCTGAGACACACACATAAATACACACAAACACATGACAAACATTACATAGCAATGGTGGCAACACAATGACTAACAAATACTGTGACACACTAG
Organism: Crenuchus spilurus; assembly: GCA_036984385.1. NCBI lineage: Eukaryota > Metazoa > Chordata > Actinopteri > Characiformes > Crenuchidae > Crenuchus > Crenuchus spilurus. The sequence continues at coordinate 15,922 of BRDA01059872.1, forward strand.
GGAGGCTAAATAGCATATAATCAGATAATAAGATAGCAGGGCTGTACAATGAAATAACATAACTGGGGGTGGAGACATGATCAAGACACATGGAAAACGTAAACAAATGATCATGTGGAGTCAAGATGGGGTTAGGGACGATGCTAATGGCAAGAGGGTTACAAGACCTGAGTGAAGGTCTAAATCATTATGGCCAGACTGAAATGGAGCATCTATGAATCGCAAGGCTTGTGTCATTAGCACTGTTCAGTACCTACCACAGTGGCTTCCAAATGACCTCAGCCTGATGTGCTGGATGTCTGATCCTCAGCGGTTAAACCTCACAATTTTCAGGACTTGAAGGACAACTTGAATTCAGTAATACTCAAGAGATAACTCATGCTCTCTCTCTCTCTCTCTCTCTCTCTTGCATTCTCCCTCTCTGTCTCTTTCTGTTGCTTTCTCTCTTTCTTTCTCTTTCTCTCTCTCTCATTCTCTCTTTCCCACTTTCAGTCTCTATTTCTCTCTCATTTGCTTTTTCTGTCTCTCTCTCTCTCTTTATCTCTCTCTTTCTCTTTGTCTCTCTGTTTCTCTTTCCCCCCCTCTCTCTCTCTTGCATTCTCCCTCTCTTTCTCTTTCTCTCTCTGTGTCTCTATATTTTTTTCCCTCTTTCTTTCTCATTGTCTGTTTTATTGCTTTTTCTTTCTTGCTTTTTCTCTTTTATTTCTCTCTCTCTCTCTCTCTCTCTCTCTCTCTCTATTGCCTTCTCTCTCTCTCTCTTTCTCTTTGTCTCTATCTTTCTCTTTTTCCCTTTCTTTCTCAATGTCTTTTTTATTGCTTTTTCTCTTTCTTTCTCTCTCATTCTCTTTCCCTCTTTCTTTCTCTCAGTCTCTATCTTGCTGTTTCCCTCTCTTTCTCTCTCTCATTCTCTCTTTCCCTCTTTCTTTCTCTCAGTCTCTATCGTGCTTTTTCCCTCTCTTTCTCTCTCTCATTCTCTCTTTCCCTCTTTCTTTCTCTCAGTCTCTATCTTGCTTTTTCCCTCTCTTTCTCTCTCTCATTCTCTTTCCCTCTTTCTTTCTCTCAGTCTCTATCTTGCTTTTTCTCTCTCTTTCTCTCTCTTGCTCTCTCTCTCTCTCTCTCACACTCTCTCTCTCTCCCTCTATATATACACACACAGAGAGTATATGTAATTTAAACAGTCCGTCAGTTCATCGAGAAATTTCCTGTTTGATCCTCACAATATCACCTTCTCATCTCTTAGGCTTATTTAGTTCTACACTTCCAGAGACACCCCGGTGCATGAAGCAGACCTAATGTCATTTATATGTGACGTGTCCCACCATGATCTATTCAGAGCTCAGGGCGTCCCGGGGGAAACCCCTTTATTCCCACAGTCTCTGGAGATATTCTCCCAGGGTAAAGATCCAACCAGAAGGTGAGGTCAACTATAAGCAAACATCCCACAATAATGGCTGAAAGTGGATTTAATGTTTCACAAAGCTTCCACCATTATCCCTGACTATAAAGCTTATAGAGCTCACACTTTGTTCTGGAAGGTTTTATAATGTTAATCAGAAGGCAGAGTTGGAGGTCTCAGAAGTTTCAGATGATTCCCTCTCAGGACTATAAAGTAATGTTATAAAGTACAGATAGTGTAAAACTGCATATCAGCACTTTAAATACTGTGTTCATGATGTTGTATTAAATACAAGTGACATTTTTAAACACATTTGATGCACATAACTTTATATAATGATTGACAGTCCTGGCTAAATACAGATGTAATAATAATAATAATAATAATAATAATAAATTAATAAAAAATAAAACTATAACAAAAAAACATGTATTGTAATGTTCAATATTAATTGTATTATTATTATTATTATGATGATGATTATTATTTTTTTTATTATTATTATTATTATTATTATTATTATTATTATTATTATTATTACTAGTAGTAGTAGTAGTATAGCACATGGTTTGGATGAAAAATTAAATATAAAGTTGATCAGCTGTTGTGGCAGCAAAGTTGATTAAAAATATTGCAAATTATTATTATTTTATGCAACTTATTATAAGTTTATTACTGTATTTTTCAAAAACTTCTAATTGTTTCTAAAATGCTTGAAATATTGAATGAAGTGTTACAATTACATTTGTAATGTGTGTGTGTGATGGTGTGAGGGTGAAAGTGTGTGTGTGTGTGTGTGTGTGATGTGAGTGTCCGCGGTGTGTGTGTGTGTGTGTGTGTTTGATGTTGTGAGTGAGTGGTGGAGCTGTAGCAGTAGCAATGTTAGTGGAGCTGCTGAAATGACAGGACAGGCCAACAAATTGCATCACTTCTGCCTCAGTGACCCGGGACAAAGCAGCGCCATATGCCCAGAGCCAGCCATGAATGGGGCTCATTTCCATGGGCCACACCGGCCCCTCGACACCCACCCCATCCGCCCGGGGGACCACTGCGTCTGATCATGTCACACTGATGAACTGGTGGACACAACCTATGAAAGATCATAGCATATGTACACATACTAAGAAGCATGGAATCAACAGAGAATCAGTGTATTTCATAACAGACAGATTTTTTATTTATTTATTGTCAGAATTTTATTCAAAAATGTAAACTGCCTTAATGTATTTTCATTACACATAAAATTACATATTTTGAGCTTTTTTGAGAAAATAAAAAATCTAGAATCTCACATTATGATTAATGTTGATATTATATTAATTAATTAATTAATTAATCAAACCAAATCAACATAAAAAAACAAAAAGGCTTGAAATCTGTTACTTATGAGTAATACATACAAAATATATATAATTAATAATATAATATGTATTAATACATTAATATATATATATAATAATAATATATAATTTTTAATCAAATGAACACATTACTTTTTCAAAATATTAGTATTTTTGGAGATGCACTCACACACACACACACACACACACACACACACACACACACACATACAGAAACATGGGTTAGAAATCTGTGAATTTGTACATTTACAAATAATATATAATTATTTTGTTATAATAATATTATTAAGTATTAATTATAATTATATATTATATTCGAGTAATTAATCAGATGTACATAAATTCAATATCCAGAATGCTTCGTCATCAAATTTCAAGTCAGATAAAAAAACATTTCAAACTATGTATCAGTATTATTAAAAGTACCTTCAATAGTACAGTCCAAAGTATCTCATTCATTTCTTTTATTTTGTTCCTACATTTAAATGAACACTGAAGTCATCCAGACTATGAAGGAACACATAAGGAATCATGTAGTAAACTTAAAAGTGATAAACAAACCAAAACATGTTTTATATTCTTCAAAGTAGACACACAACTGATGTCTCAAATACATTAAGGGGGCAATAAATGCAAGTCATGAACTCTTAACAAGACTGTTAACATAAAATACCTGCTGGTGTTCAGATTATAATATTTATAATGATTATCATATTTAGTGTTTGAGTCTCATGTTGAGGTTTGTTGCAGATTAATGCTAGAAGTGATTTCACAGTCTTTGTTGTTAACGCTGCTCTTAGAGCAGGGTTCTATTGTCTCAGTGTCCTGCAGGGTTCTGCATCCTCATAATCACTCTAATTACAGCACAGTGCTGATGATCAATCAAAACACTGCAGCTAATCTGTTACCTTCTCCCTCTGCCCTCCACTACCACACTCAGCCATTAGTATCAGTTTATTTTATTAAAAGGGCTATTAAGCTTGGGACAGGGAAGCAGTCCAAAAGCTTCAGCATTGGCAAATTTGCAAAAACGGATTTACTGATTAGCTGTTTAGAGTGCCCGATGACACATCTAATTAGAGAATTAATGTTAAATTGAGCATATACCGGTCCGCAGAGTGTAAGCATGTCTGCACAGATGTTGAATAGGAGTGTTATGTTCATTCATTTATTAAAATGAATTTAGACAGCTGTGGTAAAGCATGAGGTCAATGCTGCAGCTGCCGATTATGAAAACATCATCATATTACATTATATTAGTCCAAAAATCTAAATATCATGTAAAGGTTCATTAGTTCAAAAAGGAAAACTTTGGACATTTGGACACACCCTCTGCACATTCAGTGGTTATTTAAAATGTTCTGTATTGTAGATTAATACTAAAGTCATCTAAACTATGAATAAATAAATAAGTATCAAATCTACTGAAATCATAATTAGATGTTATGTCTTGTAAAATTTATTGGTGACTTACACG
>BRDA01059872.1:20165-43107 GCA_036984385.1 Crenuchus spilurus
TCTGTAATTATTTAGTAAACAAACAAGTAAACAAACCAGAACATGTTTATATTTGACATTCTTCACAGTAGGCACCTCTGGCTTAGATGCAGCTTTCTTGGCATTTTCTCAGTCAGCTTTATGAGGTAGTCACCTGGAATTGCTTTCAGTTAACAGCTGTGTCTTGTCAAGAGTTCATGACTTGCATTTATTGCCTCTTAATGTGTTTGAGACATCAGTTGTGTGTCTACTTTGAAGTAAAATCTAAAACATGTTTTGGTTTGTTTAACACTTTTAAGTTTACTACATGATTCCTTATGTGTTCCTTCATAGTCTGGATGACTGGAAGAAAAAAACTAATAACAAAAATTTATCAGATCAAGCATTTTATAAAAACAGTAATATAACTATTAAAAAAAAAGTTTGGCCTAAATATCTTAAAGTGTAAAAACAAGTTTGTATTTTGTATCTATATTATTACTGTGATTTGATTTGTATTGTATAATACAGATGATGTCATTACAAAGTCTTATCATATATTGTCATATTATCCAAATTATATTACCACTGCCATATAACATTTGAGCATCATGGCTGACATTGTGTGACCATTTCAAGTTCCTAAGTGAGTAAGTGAGACTTTTTGGCTCTGATGGTGGTGTAAACCTCAATAAGGGGCAGGGTTCTGACTTGGCTGACCGATGAGGCTCACCAGCATGTATCCCTGCCACCTTCACTGGCTTCCTGCCAGTTCCTTCTCCTGGCACTGGGCATGAATCTGCCTGCTCTTGGTATCTGCCTGCTTTTCATGTGCCCAAATACCAACAATGTGATACCCACCAATCTCAGGTAATGTTCTGGTGTCAAACATTTTTGGATTCCACAAACATTTATATATATATATGGGTTGTTGGCATGACATCATTTTAAGAATATAATTAATATTGTTTGAAATCCAATAAATTAACCATGTCTTTGCTTTACATGGACAAAAATTACTTTGCTTTTACATTATTTGAGCCAAATCTCAAAATTGTCCTCTGGTGTGACTGACTCAACAATGCTTCAATACATTATCAATCTATCCAGCCATTATCTTCTGTTTAATCCTGGTCAGGTCACAGTTAGGCCGCTACTCCTTCACCAGGTGCAGGGCAGGGCATTATATTATTTTAGCTAAACCCAGGACAGGGTACGAATTCTCAATAAATGATAACTTTCATAAATGTATAAAGAAAGCATACAATTGTTGATAAACCTATAATTATACTTATAAAGTCTATTTTAGTGTAACCCTCCCAGTCATAGCCTCAGCCCTGTCCTCATTCCTCAGTTTTTTGTTTATGTCTTCCATGTGTCTTGATCATGTTTCCACTCTTAGTTATGTCATGTCATTGTAGAGCCCTGTTGTGTCATTATGTCTTAATCATTGTTTGCTATAAAGCCTCCCTCATGTGTTACAGTCATCGTGAGTCATTGTATGTCACCAGCGTCATGTTTTCATGTCATTGTTGTAGATTCATAGTCTCAGTCACAGTGTTTTGTTTGAGTTTTGTAACAAAGCCTGTTCTGTTTCAAAACTCACGTTGCATCTCCTGCTACATCCTCGTTATGACATTTAGTCAATGGTTATAATTTCTTTTCCATAAAGTGCAAGAAATTTATAGATTGTGTACCTGAAAAACATGTCCTCTGGTGTGACAACATCCTGGTTTTAAATTGAGCAATTTCACACTTTGTTTAGTTCAAAGTCACGTCACGAAAGTCCCCTGTGAAGCCCATGACATGAGCACATAATTTTACATCTCAGAAATGTTTTTTTCTGACTAAGTGTATCAGACTTGTCCTTTAGTGTGGCTCAATAAAAAGTCCAAAAATTAATAATAATAATGATTTCATCTAAAAATATAACGCTATATTTATAGACTATATGTCTAACAATGAAGATAAATCATGCTCATGCTATTTGTATATAAAAGGAGATTATTTTTTTAAAGTCACCCCATATGACATATAGTGTAGATCAATGAAAATGTTCAAAAAACAGTGAAAATGTGTAAACATTTACAAAAAAAAAAAAATTACATGCAATTCATTTCATTCCTCAAGTCAAGACTTTGTCAAGGTCGAGTCTGAAGCTCATAGCTACGCTAACAATGTTTCTTTCTTAATGTTTGTTTTTCTTTTTCTACATCACTTGAGTGCAGCAGCTGCTTTTACACTTTGTGAACCTTTTATGATGAATAGACCAATAACTCCACCAATAGATCAAGACCAATAAAAATCTTAAGACTTACTAAATCCAAAGATAACATATTTGGTAACTTTCCATTTTATTGTATTTTTAAAGATGTGAAATCTGTAACAACAAAAAATATGACATTTGCTGCCACAAAAGAAAGAAAAGAAAGTTCTGTGGATGTTTTTCATTCTCTTCTGTCTTTTTTTCTCTCCTTTCTTTTGAGAAAGGAGATCAAATATTTCTGCTTGAGGAGGTCTTTTTAAATCCTGCACCGAATGCTGTCCTGGACACACAGTGTATTGCTTAGACATACTGACCCCTCCTCAACTCAACTCAGCCCTACTTTGTGAGTTTTCAGTGTTGGGGAAAAGGTAATTTTCTGTCGTAGTGAATGTTTGAAGCTGAAACAGAAGTGAAGCAGGAGAGAAGTTTACACTACCAGAACAAGATAATGACCCAAAACATCAGTCCAAGCTCTGCCAGAACTACCTCAGGAAAAACCAACAAGATGGTCAGTTTGAAAACATGGAGTGGAGCACAGTCTCCAGACTTAAACCCCATCCAGCTGATTTGGGATGAAGTGAAAAGCAAAGCAAACATACAAGTGCCAACATTTATGTGATGTTCTGCAGCAGATTAGTGAAGAACTGTCTGAAGAATATTTGATGTCTGTTGTAGAAAGAATGTCACGAGTGTGTTCAGCTGTTATATCTGACAAAGGTGCTACTTTGTGTCCAAAGTTCAGACACATTTTGGTATTTAACTCATTAGAGAGTCCAGCTCTAATGAAGCATTTTATTTTAATGAAGCATGTTTATTTTATGAAACAATGAAAAATGGCTGCTAAAGACTATGATTTTTTTTAATGCTATTGTTTTCCCCAATGTGTTTGGTAGCCAATTAACCCACCCCTTCGTTGACTCTCGCTATCACTTGTAATGTCTCTGACCCCAGCTAACAAAAGAACATTCAAGAACATTGCGAGAACATTCCATTTACATGGGACTCTAGGAGGGTGCAAACTAATACAGGCCTCCTCCAACGTATGCGAAGTCAAGCTCCACCTCTTTTCTAACTGCTGTCGAAACATCGTCACCGGGCAGTCAACGTGCTTGGAGGAAAGTGCAGGATCCCCAGTTCTGATGTATTGTCTGGCAGACACCTGAGCCAGCTGACATTACTTAGTAGTGCTGGTAGAGAGTGCCATCTGACCTGCACAAAGAGAACACAGCCAATTTTGCTCTCTCGAGTCCCGGCTACCGATGACAAGCAGCATGACAAGGATTCAAACTCACGATCTTCAGGTCATGACAGCACCTTAATCCACTGAGCCACTTTTTACTTTTAAAAAGGCTCAGCGATGAAAAGATCCATTCATCTGCAAAAATGAACATTTTTGAAATGTTTAAGGCACAGATAGATAGAAGTACGTTTGGAGATGATTTCTACAGTTGTAGGTTTTGGGAAATGTCGTGGATGCTCAGCCTGACATGGAATGCAGATTTAGTGGCAGTGTGCGAAAAAACAATGTAATACTGGAGCAAAGCAAATGTTTTCTCTTTCTTCCTCTCTCTCTCTCTCTCTCTCTCTCTCTCTCTCTCTGACACACACACACACACACAAACCAGCTGTCTAAATCCATGAAGTCAAACAGAACATTCGTCACTGCGCTGCAGACTTCCTTTCTGTTTCAGATGAACCACCACAATATTATCCCGCCTGTTATTTTACAGTATTTTCAGCATAACTCCTCTTAAAGCAAACAGCATTTTGAAAGATGTGGAGCCATCATTCTCAGGATGTCTCACAGCAGAATGAGCTCAGAGGCACCGAAAGTCAACTTTTATCCATTTGTGTTTGTCCATGATCTCCTCTTGGATTTTAAACATGATTGGAGTCTCCAGGGTAAAAGCTCTCATACGAAAAAGGTCCACATTGTGCCCTACCACTGAAGCTCTCTCTTTACTTTCTAGTCTCTTCCTTCGTCATGATAGTATAAAGTTACATAAAGCTAAACCACAATCATGAAATTAATTCAATGGAGAAAATTGATCTAATAATAAAATCAACTGTTATACTAAATTAAACTTATTGAGTATGTTCAACAGTTTCTTCATTGTTTATTGAACAGGTGACTTTCAATTCAGTGTACTTCTATTTTATATTTAAAGACATTTTTGACACTTAAAAATATGGATTTGAATAGTAAAAAAATAGTAAAAAAAATTATTTTTAAAATAGTAAAAAAATAGTAAACTGCTGGAAGTTGGAGCTTCTCAGCAGTAACGTTATTGTTATGTGATATGGTACAATATATAAAGATGATTTGAATATCCAATGTAGCATTCAAAGAAACCTTCCCATATAAAATTGTTACTGGATGGACCGTTAATAGTCCAGAAGCTCTGAATATATACCTGGATTCCATCATCCTTGAGGAAAAGTTCTTCAGAGAACCACTCTTTGCATTAGAGCTTGAAGACTAAAGGGTTTCACTACTATGTTTCTTTTGAGTATCCATAAATGTAAAAAATATAGGGTGCTGTTACAATCTGACAGGATAGGCAGGAGGAGAGGATTCAGAGGTGGGTGTCCAAAAACAAGACTTTCATCTGCAAAACAAACACACTGTAGCCATAAAAACTTGGGGGCAGCTGTGGCCTGGTAGTTAGGATTCTTGTGACCGGAAGGTCGCCAGTTCAATCCCCGGGCAGGTCATCCATCACACGAAAACGTCGCAGGGGTGACTTTCTCAAGTACCGCGCCCAATCATCTACCCGGTGACGTTTTCTGCTCGTTTGGAAATCCCCGGATTTTGCATCATCATCCGACTGTAGTCGAACGTCCACCATATTGCTACCTAACTAGTTGGCGCTTGGTGGTGCATCGACAGTTATCACACCAACATTTGCCAATTCCGTCTGCTCCCGTATAAATGTCCGCGCCTTGTTTACGTTCCGGCGCTATAAAACCATTTAACACTCGGGTGATGACGCAAAATCCGGGGGTTTCCGAACAAGCAGAATACGTCACTGGGTAGACGATCATGCGCGGTACTTAAGAAAGTCACCCCTGCGACGTTTTCGTGTGAGACTGTGTTGTCATGGCTGAAGTGGAAAGGCTGCCCACCGCTTCAGGCACATGTTCTCACAACCTAGTGTGTGTTTCACTGCACAGACGTGTTAAATCCAGAGGTCAGATTCTGTTTTGTGCAATCACACTGGCAAAAAACATTGATGATCATTTAATGACTGACAAAGGACTCAGAAACATGAGGGAGCTATATAGCATGCTTATTTAGATGATAATTAGACATCGCATGAAATGGTAAGGCTGTACAGTGAAATGACATGGGTTGGAGACAAGAACAAGACACGTGGAAAATGTAAACAGACACACACAAGGAGATAAAGATGGCACGTAACAAACAAAACAAAAATAAACACATGGACAAAGACAGAGACATGGACTAGGCCGAGGTGGGGTATAATAGGTGCATTTCACAGTTATTTATTACCATAATAGTGTTTTGTATTGTGGTTTAGCTGGTCCTTAGTAAAATAAAAATGTTAGTTGTGACCAGTCTCTGCTCTGCTTCTGATAATGAGCACAAATTAGCAACACCTGTCTTCTGAAGTGGGTGATGGTTTAGTAGCCCATCCTTTATTATATTCAGAGTTATCCAAAAAAGAATGATCTTTGTAGTGACATCATCACACTTTACCTGCTACTTAATGTGGGATAAACTCATCTAAACTGAGTAAAGTTAAATAGTAGTAAACAAAACTTTAAAATAATAGTTATATTTACTTAACATTTTTATGGCAGCCAATTTTTAGATGAATTTAAGTAAGATCAACATTTCAGATTTTACAGCTTAGGTTTAAAATCAATACAATTCTGTATACAGTACCAGTCAAAAGTTTGAACACACTATATTACATATGCACATGCCAATTTTCAGTTTGTTTCTTTCTAAAAAAAATTTTGTATTTTTTTTTGCATTTCACTCCACAAACTATTTTGTGCAGATGCATCACATACAGTTCAAATAAAAAAAAAACATCTAAATACAGGTTGCAATGTAATAAAATAGGTAAAAAGCCAATGGGGTGAATACTTTCACAAAGCACCACTGTATATACTGTTTTTAAATTCACAAAGTTGTCATTTAGCATAAAATTAAGTAAAATGTGATTAATGATTTGATTATCCTACTCAAAATATTATTAACTATTTTAATCATTTGACAGCCCTAATAATAATATTATAATAATTTACATGAGACTCTAATAAGAAGCCACTGACACTTTTGTGTAACTGCACTATTGTGCACGTCATTCTCAGAAGAATTATTTTCTATCTTGCCTAGATAACATCTGTAATTCCCTCCTGTTGTCCAGTGCTAGCCCTCATGTGGTTCAGTTATGGTACAAGCAGGATTAGAGTGTGGATGTGCTTGTTGTTGTGCGGCACCGGTGCATGACATAAGTCCATCAAAGTCTTCTCATATGGGTCTGATCGATCCAGCAATCCTGCCTGACTTTATTCCTTTATAAAAGCACCCGTACTGTACAAAGGCAAGGAGATTATCTCCATAAACAAGAGTCCAAAGGGATGAAGAAGAGATCAGGAGCTGCACTTCTTCCGTCTTCTCAGAAGCACTTCAAAAAAACTCGTTTTTGTTCCATTGGACTACAACAACAACCAAAATATAATTACTATCTTAATAACTGAGCAAGAGGCTTCTGAAAACCAGCTTAGAGGACTACTGATGGCTGCTGAAGAAGAGGGTTTAGAAGATGGGCAATGAGGTGAGATCCTAATGGATCTGGATCAGTGTAATGTGTTGACTAAGATAACAAAATATGAATGAGTCAAAATGTTGCCAATAAATTAATCCACAGCCTTGTTTATTGTTTATGTTTTGGAATTATTTTTAATTTTATTTAACATGTTTACCCTATTTTCACCACAATGTTTTTGGTAGCCCATTTGTTGACTCTCCATATCACTTATAATGTCTCTGACTCTAGGAGGGTGCAGACTAACACAGGCCTCTTCTGATGCATGGAGTTAAGCTCCGCCTCTATTCTAACTGCAACCAATACATCGCCGTGGGGCAGACAAAGCGCTCAGAGGAAAGCTCAGGATCCCCAGTTCTGATGGATCGCCTGGCAGATGCCTGAGCCAACCAACATTATTTAGTAGTGCTGGAGAGAGAGTTCCATCTTACCTTCCCAGAGAGAGCACAGCCAATATTCTAAGTTTAAATTACTATTACACACAAGAAATGGATGGTATAGATGTAGAATTTGAGCTTTAATTGATCTACTTGGCTCAGAGAGCTATAAGTGAGAATAAAAGATGGAACAGTGGAACCTCGGTTATGGTTTACCCTGGTTGTCGTACAGTTTGTCTCAGTTATGGTTCATCTGCCCGGTTTTCATCGGCATGCCCAGACTTGCTGCTAATTTCACGAAAACAAAGCAACTACAAACTAAACTCAAAACAAACTAAAACACATCACACTAAAGCAACTGCGCACAGTGCTACTGCCAGAAAATGGGTTTGAAAACAAATAGTGGCCGAGAATCCCAAGAACGGGTGTACAAAACAAAGGCTGCCGGCTGGACCACACCGGCACTCTCTAAAACAGAGCGTAAACCTGTAAGAGTGATGTTAAATGTTCATTTATCCATTTCATTAGTCTTTTGTATTTATTTCTCATTATGTTCTGTATGTAAAACTATAGTTATTCTATATACATTTTATTTTTGTTCATATTTTAAAGTGTCTGAAACAGATTAATTAGATTTACTTTATTTCTTATGGGAAATGTTGCTTCAGTTATTGTTTGTTTCTGTTATCATGAGACATTTTAGAACAGATTAATGACCAAAACTGAGGTTCCACTGTATATCTACCATGGGGAGAGTATAGGGTTATAATTAATACAAGTTTTATAAGATTTAAATGCTTCAAATCCATATCAGTCCCTGAGCCTGGCAAGAACAAGTGCCAAAGTGATAAACCCATAAAGACAGTCAGAGCGACATTTCAATTTGCATCTGAACACTTGTAAAGGAGCACTCTCTCTCTCTCTCTCTCTCTCTCTCTCTCTCTCACTCTCTCTCTCTCTCTCTCTCTCTCTCACTCTCTCTCTCTCTCTCGCTCTCTCTCTTCCTGCTCCTTTTCCCCCAACCGTGATTAATACACACATGTTGCACAAAGAGCTCCTTGTTAGCTTAATGGCAGGGTCTAAATGGAGACTTATATTTCCAGGATTATATCTGTATTCAATTGCAAATGATTTTTTGGGGGGACTTTTAATACCCCGCTCTCTTGTCTATGAATAATAGTATCATTTAAATGTAGCAGACACCTGGTGTAAGAGGGGGGTGCACTGGGGAAGGAGGGGGGGTGATGCTGACCTGGCACCACTGCCAACTTCCCTCTTTCCCAGCCTAGTCTTATCCTTAGCAAGCAGCCTCCAATTTCATTCCCTTACCTTCAAATGCCATGCACTTGAAACTTTATTCTCCCTTCGGTAAAGAAAAAAAATCAGTCTCTCGTGAAAAGGGAGAGCTGGTGGAAGAAGAAAAAAAGGCTGCCGAGGTTTAAGAGGAGGGAGGAAAAAAATTCTTATCAATCTTTTCTTTGATTTGAAGAAACGTCAGCTGGTGTAAGGTTTCAAATTTCTAATTAAAACACCAAAACATATTCCCCAAAAAATTCCCAACAGTGGACTTAACATCCTTTTTGTTGGTTGTTGTTGACTTGCAGTTATAGGCATCAGCCTCAGAGCACAAATGTGAAGGAGGTGGGGTGGTGGGGTTGGCTTGAGGGGGGGGGGGTGCTTTAAACGGGGGGCTATTTGTATGCGTCCCGCGTCGTTCCCGTGCACAATTGGCCCAGTATTGCGTTTTGCAAATTTATACCAGGATGTTGGTTTAGAGTGTTTCCCCGGAAAAAAAAAGGAAAGAGAGAGAGAGAGAGAAGTTTTTCAAGCAAGTGTCTGCTTTCATGAGCACAAGTGATTGAGGCCCACAAACAAAGCTTTGTTTCAAAACTCACAGATGTATGGCCGGAGAAAGGCTTTGTCCTCCAACCCAGAGAGCTTTTTTTGTAGATTTTCTGTTCAGGCACAACACAGAACTGCATCCAAAAAAATACTTGTGCGCTCGATGGCTGATATTAGCTTAAGCTTTCCCAGGGCTATATTTTCCACCCAAGAGGCTCTCATTCTCTCTCTTTCTCTCTCTCTCCCTCTCTCAATGAAAGGTGAACGTTCTCCACAGCTTTGTGTCTTGCTTCTGTACACTTATAACATTAGTGCTCAAAGGTCTTGGGAAGTGAGTCTGTTTGAGTCTGTTTACAACACAGTGCATTATAAACATTTGGAATCTGTTGAGAAGAGATTTTATTGAGTTTGTAAAATGGGTAACAAAACATGAAACATTTAAATAAGACCCTGAATAAGTTCAATGTTTTTGAAACACACCCTACAATATATGATACAGAGGAACTTCGGTTATCGTACAATTCGGTTATGGTCAACTTTTTTCAGGGAAATTTTGTCCCAGTTATCGTTCATCTATCCAGTTTTCATCGGCGTGCCCATGTGACTTACTGCAAATTTCAGGGAAAACAAAGCATCCACAGATACGTTCATCTTTCACCAACACATTCATCGTTCATTCTGGTTTTGCTTCTTGTTGAGTGAGCATCACCTTGCACAAAATATTTCCTTTGTTTTTCAGTGTTTATTGTGTTTGTTTAGTGAGTGCGCCAGAAACAGACCTCTCCAGATACATTTCTATACGCCAAGAAGTGTCTTGAGTAAAGGTAAGAGTGATGTTAAATGTTAATTTATCAGTTTCATTAGTCTTTTGTTTTTTCTCCATTTTAGAGCGCACTGGTGTGGTCCTGCTGGCAGCCTTTGTTTTGTACACCCGTTTTTGGGGATTTTGGCTGTTATTTATTTTGCATTTATTTTCAAGTGGTACTGCTGCACGCTGTTGCTTTAGTTTGATGTGCTGCACTGCTAGTAGCCCTTTTGTTTGGTTGCCTCAATGGTTTATTTTTAAAGCTCATTAACTTCTGTCTGCTCTGTGCTTGGTTCCAATCATAAGTTTGGACATGATCCTGTGAGTTTTCTGTATGTAACACTATAGTTATTCTATGTAAAATGCATTTTTGTCAATTTTTTGGAGTGTCTGGAACAGATATTCATTGGATTTACATTATTTCTTATGGGAAATATTGCTTCAGTTATCATTCCTTTTGGTTATTATCAGACACTTTAGGACAGGTTAATGATCAAAACCAAGGTAATTAAATGTTGCTTCACTGTGCGATTCCAGCTACCAAAAGGGCTCTTTTGGACTGAGGTTGTTGATGAGAATTTTTCTCTAAACAACCTCTTAATAGATGATTCATATGAATGTTTAGAATTAATAGAATTAATGGAAATCATTTAAATCATAAGTATTTAAATAATCTGTACATAATGTGAAAATTATTAAAAAGTTTAGTATAATGTTTTTAGTAGTAATGTATCACAAAGCTTGCTGTAAATGTAATATAAACTGGAAAGAAACTGACCAAATTTAACTCGTTGTTTTCAATCCACTGTAACAATATTACACAAATATATTCACTGATTATTTTAATTCTCTTTTAAGATTAAAATGAAAATGTTTTGGTAGTTTCAGACTGTTCTAGTCATCCAACTGTAAGACCTACTGAAACTAGAGGTGGGTTGCATGATTTTGAGAGCAAATGAAGTGAACTGGATGCATTTTTACATTTGTTAAGGTTGTCTAAAAAATGTAAAAAAATAAATAAATAAATAATAAGCAGATAACAAATTTATATGTGACATATGTTAGGGTGGTCAAAAAATTTTCATTTCCAAAACATCAAACTCCCACTCTCTTATTTTAATCTAGCACTGGAATTGACAGTGTGGTGAATTTTTTTTGAAAATGACTTAATATTTATGGTATTTAGGCTCAATGCAACTTTCTCATATAAGTGATTATTATCAGTTTATACAGACATCATAACAAACAGTACAGCTAATAAACAACAAACAATTTTATTACCAACTAAACTGTTGAGTAGAGCTGCGATGCTCCATATGACTGACTGAGTATGTGAGTCATCAAAAGCATCAAAACACTTTGTCTACAAGTCAAAATGTGAGATGTAATGAATATTTAATAGTAAAGCAAAAAAAAAAAGAAAAGCAAGTAAATGTTGAGGTTACAGTAAGTTAAACATACATACATACACACATACATACTGTTCATACATATATATATACCTTACCTAGACACCTTACTGACCCATCCTGTACAGAAAATAAACTTTTTCATCATGTTTTACAGCATCATGTTTTTTGAGAGTAACACATGGCAAAAATATACTTTTACTTTTTAACTTTTTTATTACTAAAAATAAAAAAAAAACGTTAAAAGTTAAAAGTTTTAACCACATTTTATGTTTCATATTTTCCTAAACTGTGAAATTCCGTAAACACTCTGTAGAGGATGTCTTTTCACTTAAAAAATAAACAAAGCATGTAGTTTGACATGGTTCACTTCAGGACTGTGGAATACTGAGTGGTGTCATATATAGTTTGTAATAAAAATTTCTTGTATAAAATGTAAAATATATTTATTTTATTTATTATCTAAAGTCAATGAACTTACACAAGGTATGAAGCCTAATGTTTGTAATGGTAAAAATATGAAAAATAATTTTCTATCGTTCTATGTATGACTCCACCATGTATGGGTTTTTTCAGTATCTAGTACCTCAGAACTGAAAATTGCACAGCACGCATATCATTACAGCTGTATTAGTCAGTGTCACTGATTTTGCCTCATTGCTCTTTAAAGCTTTACTTACAGATAGTTACTTTCTTGCTACACAAACACCATGTGTTCAATCCTGGCTTGCTAATGCTCCCTTTGGTTTGTCTAGACTGCAGGAAATGCAAAATTGCATTTGTTTACAACCATTAGGAAGTCAAAGCCAAGGCAGCGATTAAAGAGCTGCTTCAAGCAAAGAGGGCTGAACAGCTCACAGCACACGCTGCTGTTTTCCCCCATGTGAATGTGTGTGTGTGTGTGTGTGTGCGTATCTGTTGTGCATGTGTGTGTGTGTGAAAAAGAGCAAGAAGGAAATAGAGACTATTAGAAACAACTGACACATAAAAGACTTGTAAATCTCATCACTCTAGTAATGATGTTTTTTTTCCATTTGGAGGTTTGTTTGTTGCTTTGGTAGAAGTTGCTTTTTTGTGTCTTTCCAAAATTCAGCACTTTCATACATGCTGGACATTAATGCAATAAAGAAATAGATGACGTTCAATTCAAATGCATTAATTAAATTAACCTAATCTAACAAAATATGTTATTAATAATATAGCATGGATGTCTCTTGTATGTGTGCATCCCACTCCCAACACTGTATACATTTAGTTTTTTTTTTAGATTTTGTTTGTTCACTTCTCGTAACTGAATTTTAAGAGTCTGGATGCAGGACAGGGTGAGTGGAGTCAATACTTTAAAAGAATATAACAGAATCAGATGCAAGTACAGTATCAATCAACTTCTCATTCAATGTTTTTAGAGAGAGAAGTAATGCACAGTGTCATGCTGACGGCCCAGTGAAAAGTGTTAAGATGGTATAATATGAATGAGACTCGGCCATTTAGGGCAGAACCAGACACAGGACAAACAGTGCAGTGTTGACTCATTGTGTTTAAGTATTTAACACTGTCTCACTGCACTTTCACTCGCTGTTGCTGAGAATGATACACTCCTCAGATAGGCATCGCACAGCATTATCAGTGTGCATGCATGAATACTGTAAAAATTATAGATACTAAAGTTTTCACATCACTCTTATTTAAACTCATTTTAGCTCAGGGGAACTAAAACATTTATGTTCAGAAAATAAACCAAGAATTTCTCCACATTTCAGACAGAACGGTAATAAAAACAAATCTGCCTGTTTCTCGTCCTTTGACGCTTTTGATTTTATGCATTTTCCTCAATTCCTAGAAGTCAATTCTTGAAATAAAACAACCACATGACCCACTGATTTCTGTAAAAAATAACAATAATTGAACTTTATTATACCCAACAATGTCAGAAAAAGGTACAGAGCAGATATATGTTTGTCCAGCAAGCTACAAAAAATATAAATGTACTTGTACTATTAAAGCTCTAACATGGTTAGGGTTAGATCAATAAGTTAGTTAGATAAGTTCAGTAGATTCACTTGTTCAGAAGAAAGGAGAAGTTGTGTATCTTCTCCTAAAGACCAAGAAGTTGGTACATACAGTGGAATCTCCGTTATTGTTTGGCCTGGTTATTGTACAGTTCAGTTATTGTTGACTTTTTTCTGGGAAATTTTGTCCCAGTTATCACTCATCCGCCCGGTTTTCGGTGGTGTGCCCATGTAACTCATCATTTATTTCATGAAAACAAAGTATCCACCTCACACTAAAGCAACGGCAAGCAGCACTACCGCCTGAAAACAGGTGTGAAAATAAATATCAACCGAGAACCCCGAGAACAGGTGTACAAATCAAAGGCTGCTGGCTGGACCACACCAGCACTCTCTAAAACAGAGCGTAAACCTGGAAGAGTGATGTTAAATGTTCATTTATCCATTTCATTAGTAATTTATATTTATTGCTCATTGTGTTCTGTATGTAAAACTATAGTTATTCTATATAAAATGTGTTTTTGTTCATATTTTGGAGTGTCTGGAACAGATTAATTAGATTTACATTATTTCTTATAGGAAATATTGCTTCAATTATCATTTGTTTCAGTTATCAGTTATCTGTCAGGCACTTTAGAACAGATTAATGACAAAAACCGAGGTTCCACTGTATATATACTATATTTCGCATCAGTTTAACATCAAATATTCCATTTTAACAAACTACAGATTCCCTTAAAATTTCAGTATTAATTTTGTATATCTCAGCATACATGAGCATGAACTAAGCTCTTGCACAGAATAATATTAAAATTGGTTGTTTTTTTATTTATTTATATATATATATATATATATATATATATATATATATTTACAAAATAACATCTTTTAAAACAGATTGAGCACTCTGGACAACATCATTCCTTAAGTTTGTTTCTAGAGAGGATACGTTTGATGACTTCTCTTCTGTGGGCCGCCTCAGGCCTGTGGCTAAATGTGGGGGGGAGTCACTGTTTCGCTGAGTTTACACAGATGGAGCCCTCTTCTCAGTCAACAGTCACATAAAAATGGAGCAAAGATGTGTTTTTGTTCTGTTCATTTTAGTTTACACAGGCACCCTCTGAGACACTGAAGTGTAAAAACTGAACTATCAACCAGACTTTCTCTTTAGGAGCCTAATCAGGATTCACTCCAGAGAAGAGAAAAGATCTTAACATCTCCGCAGTTTCTCTTAGACTACAATGAGATCAGATGGAAACATTAAAGGAGCTGAGTTGAGACTAGTACTGCTGAGATGTTTCTCCTGAAAAAAAAATGCTTGAATAGAGATCTCATATTGTGCTCAGATTTGCTCAGATGTTTACATTGGGATCTCAATATGAACTCAATAACTTCTTATCCAGGACTAAAAGTCTTCTGTTTTGATGCTGTGAATTTATTTTAATTATATTTTTATTTTTCGTTGAGCCAGATGTTTCTTGTGTCTCCTTCTTGTCTTATTTCCATTATGCCTTCTGATTGATCAAAGAGCAAGATTTGAGCAATAATATTTTTCTCTGGGACATCTATAACTATAATATATTAAACATTAATTTATGTTTAAGTGATATCTAAATTAATCATTAACTAATAATAGTAATGATGTTATTAAGTATTTTATCATTACTAAGTTATCTCATCA
This sequence comes from Crenuchus spilurus, assembly GCA_036984385.1. Taxonomy (NCBI): domain Eukaryota; kingdom Metazoa; phylum Chordata; class Actinopteri; order Characiformes; family Crenuchidae; genus Crenuchus; species Crenuchus spilurus. Next base: position 35,315 of record BRDA01059872.1, read on the forward strand.
TGTAATCCATTAATCTATTACTCACCAAAAAATAATAATAGATAATTACTGGTAATAAATACTAATGTACCTTTATTAGCATTACACAGTAAATCTGCCAGTGTTAAATCAACACTATTAGAGTTAAATTAACACTGAAGGTGTCAAAATATAACACTCTCAGTGTTAATTTAACTCTAGTAGTGTTGATTTAACACTGGCAGATTTACTGTGTAGCTGATTTAATTGATGGTTTAATTAATTAACAATTAATTAATTATTGGCTTATTATGGTATGCAATTTTAAAAATAATGAAACAAAGAAATGTGGTAAATTTTACTTGAATAAATTAATCCTTATAATCTATTTAACAATATCATTGCTTTCATTAGCTAATGATAAATAAATACATTAATTAACCATTAATAACAGTAATATCATTATTGTTTTACCATATTCTATTAACAAAACTACTAAAGAACTCTTGAAGAATCACTTATTAAGGATCTATGCTCTTTGTTACCTGAGTGCTAAGCATCCAAGCAATTCCTGACTGAACTTTGAAAGGAACTGGGCCTTCACATTGACTGTAAATGTTTTTTAGGATAACAGAGTGCCATATTTGCCAACTCTGGCATCTCAGTATATGGAATGAGTGTCTCTCATTTTACAGGATTTGTAGGTTTTACAGCATGCTAGTAGGAGGCTCCCAGATGAAGTGGACTCATAAAGCGTGCACAGATGTATGGTAGTCAATGTGTGTTTATTCCTGACAGCTCTTTGTAATCTGTCCGACTGTAAATGTCGCAGTCGAATGTGACCTAAGGCCAGTGGCACGCAACCAGTGGTGGCACATGTAGCAGTTAGATGAAATAACAGCAAAAAATGAGGGAAAATATGCCACAGCTGTCTGAAATGGTGCTTGGAGTGATGCCATAGAAGAACCACTTTTGTTTCCCAAAACACCTTTCAGATAAATGGTGTCAAATGTGTTTTAAAGATCCTTCTTCGTCTTCAATGGAATCAATCAAAAAACATAATTTTTAGGAGTTCAGTGGCCACTAAATGTCATTTCATTTCATCCCAAAAGCTCTAAACACTTAGAAGTACAGTAAAAATAAATTAAAACATATTTCAATGCAATTTATATCAGTGTAATGTATTTGCCTTTCACTTCTTTATGAAGATAAGTCATTTTATCTGATTGAAAAGTAAATGCTGCTCTTTATTTGTCTACTTTTAAACCAACCAAAAACATCGTTGATTCATGTCAAGGCTTTGTAGAATTAATTTACTCAGTGATACTGTCATGTTCCCTGTTCCTCCTGCTTCTCTCATTTACTCACAAAGTCGCAGGAACTCCATTTCCCAGAATCCCTAGTGTTTCTTTGCACCCATGTGACATTTTCACCCAGCTGTCTCCTTTCAAACTCTGATTTCCAGGACTACTTAAGCCAAGTCTGAAGAGCTGTTCATTGCATGGTATTGATGTGCTACACGTGCTTTAACATAGCCTTCTCTTTGAATGTCCTGTATCTGTTTAGCTTCCTTAGCCTTTTTAGCTGCTTGAACTAAGTCTAATTAGCTTGTGTTGTATGAGGCCTATTTTTTCCCCTCTGTTATCCTGCTTCTATTGAGCCTTCTAGTTTGATCTGTTTATCATAAAGCCTAGTTAGTTCTCTGCTTAGCCTGAGTCTGTATGTAGCTTGAGACCTAGCCCTCTGTTAAGCCTGGCTCTATTGAGCTTGTTTCTGTTTTGCCTGTTTCTGTTTTTGCTGTTTTTGTTTTTTTCTGTTCATCTGGTTAAGTTCTCTTGCAAGTATGCAACTGGTTGGGGTAAAAAAAATGCCCAGATACCCATTTACATTTAATTTGGGTTTATAATGAAGCTATTTTCCCTTTTATGGTATGCTCATGAATAATTCAGTTAGCTTAGTTCTATTAACCAGATTTATAGTGCTGCAATGCCTCACACAGAATTAACATGTAATGTAAATTATGTGCATTAACAGTCTTATTTTGATCCCCAGGGACTTGTGTTACTCCCAGGGGAGCATTTTTGATGTTGATAGTGTGGGTGCCAGAAAACAGGTGCTGCTGCCAGAGCTGAGAAAAAATGGAGGAAGAAAAAAGAAAAGGAAAAAGTGACAGTGATTTGCATGGTCCAAGAAATGAGTTGAACAAAGAAGTTGAAGCTGTTATGAACAATGCATTATGTGTAGTGGCCATTTGCTCATCATCATGTGAAGATGATCTGGTGCATGTACGTTTTTGTGGCCGTAGTCAAGACTATGATATAGTTTTTAAAGCCCTAAAACATATTGCAAATCTTTCATAAAGCAAGGTCTCCGGTACTCGCAGCCATTTTATATCATTTTATATCACAAGCCCTAGAATTCAGTAGTCACCCAATTGTCCAATTGTTTAAGGAAAAATCAAAAACTTGGCCTGGTGGTAGGATATCTGGTCTTGTGACCGGAAGGACGCCAGTTCGATTCCCAGGCAGGTCATGACTGAAGCATCTTTGTGCAACCCCCAACTGCTTCCCGGGCACCGTGGATAGGGCCGCCCACTTCTTCAGGTACATGTTCCCAAAGCCTAGTGTGTGTGTTTCACTGCACAGATGGGTGAGCATCATAAATGCAGAGGAATTTGGTTTGAGATTGCTTTGTGAATATCAGCACTAGTTCATAGTAAGGCTTGCTGTGTCCTAAAACACACTGACTAGTTCATGAGACCTCAGATATGGATGTGATTTAAGTTTTTGGTGATATATTTTTACAGAGGAAATTGGAACACTGAGGTGACTACTGACTCCTAGTGTTTGTTAGCAGTGTTAGCCTAGCAAAATTTGAATTCCAAACGTCTTGACAATTCAACTGTATCTAAGATGTCACTGCAGTGAATGCCGTATGTTTCTCTACAGTGGAGCATCAGAAAGCCTGAATGACTGTTTATATCTTAAATTATGCAGAAATGCTTCCGTTATTGAAGTGTGATGATGCTGTGGATGTTAGCGAGTGGATGATTGATGCCTGTGTTAACTCGGTTCCATGGCTCTCTCAGCATGTTTGGCCAAAGCACTTCCTAATCGTTATCTTGTCCCCAACCTCCAACTGAGCATCTAATACTGGACATGGAAAGTTAGACCTCCACACATATGCTTCTTTATTGGTGCAGAGATGTCAATGAGGTTTGACTTACGGCCAGCACTTTGTGAGTGGTATCTCTTTACATGGCAATGGAAAATGGCAAGCTTGCTTCTTAAAGAAAACCTACTCTTTTAAAGTGCCATGCTGAGACCAAAGTATTCAACATTCTCACCAAGCAAAAGTACAGAGGAGGATAATGTAGTTGTTTTATCTTTAACTGGTTCTACATATGGTTGCTGTCAAATCAAAATCCCTAATAGAGGCTTCTTTTTCTTTACACAATTTAAAAACCAATGACCATGTCCAACAATGATGGACAAGATAGTAGAAATTGCTTTACTTTACATATATTATACTCTTTACAAACATTAGAGTTAGGCATATTTTGTTTTATTCTGTATAATTACTATTTTACATTTTTTAATGAATATTACACTTACAGTACCAGTCAAACGTTTGGACACCTTCTTATTCAATGTTTTTATTTTTTTCCTACATTGTAAATAAACACTGAAGTCATTCAGACTCTGAGTGAACACATAAGGAATCATGTAGTAAACTTAAAAGTGTTAAACAAACCAAAACATGTTTTAGATTTTACTTCAAAGTAGACACACAACTGATGTCTCAAACACATTAAAAGGCAATAAATGCAAGTCATGAACTCTTAACAAGACACAGCTGTTAACTGAAAGCCATTCCAGGTGACTACCTCATAAAGCTGACTGAGAAAATGCCAAGAAAGCTGCATCTAAGTAAGAGGTGCCTACTGTGAAGAATGTCAAATATAAACATATTCTGGTTTGTTTACTTGTTTGTTTACTAAATAATTACATATGTATTTATTCATAGTTTAGATGACTTTAGTATTCATCTACAATACAGAACATTTTAAATAACCACTGAATGTCCAGAGGGTGTGTCTAAACTTTTGACTGGTACTGTTTATAGTGCTTTCTAATACCAAAGGATGCTTTACAATCGACACAATCCATTTACATACTTGTAATTCAACCACACACACCGGTGAGAAGTTGCAGCCAATCGGGCACAGCGTCTCAACCAGAAGCGACTGTCCACTTGGATGACTGCATCAAGCACTGTGATCACCCAGGACCCATATCTGGGCATGCGCACACATTCGTTCACACACAGCAGGGTCATTTAGAGCTAATTCACCTAACCACCATGTTTTTTGGACTGTGGGAGGAAACCGGACTCAACCCACACAGACACAGGGAGAACATGGAAACTCCACCAAAATGGGGACTTAAACCAAAAGCTTCAGCATTGAGAAGCGAGCGTGCTAAGTACCAAGTCACCATGCCATCCTAATTTTCAGTATGGATCAGTAATTTTAGAGTCAAAATGTCAATTCTTTGCTAAATGTCAAAACTCTTTCAAAAAACAGAAAAGTCCACTTTTCTATGTTAATTCTACCAAAATGCTCATTTGTCAAAGCACACCTATGATATGATAGTATAATATTCACACTGAAATAGTACAAAAGTGAGTTAACTAGCACTTCCAAACTACTGTGAGAGCTGTTTTGTCACATACTGGTGACTTACTGGTGGTTAGGGTCAACGGTTCGATCCCCGGGCAGGTCATGACTGAAGATGTCTTGAGCAAAGCACCTAACCCCCAACTGCTCCCTGGGCACTGTGGATAGGGCTGCCCACCGCTTTGAGCACAGCCTGGTGTGTTCACTAGTGTGTGTGTTTCACTGAATGGATGGGTTAAATGAACTTTACAACAACATCATATGATTATGATTCATCACACACTTATAATTAGTAGACCAGAGGAGGATGGGTCCACCTTGTGAGTCTGGTTCCTCCCAAGGTTTCTTCCTCCAGCTCTGAGGGACTTTTTCCTTGCCACTGTCGCCGTTGGCTTGCTCACTGGGGATTAGGGATTAATGATTTGATGTCTGTTATTACTAACCCTGTAAAGCTGCTTTGTGACATCAATTGTAAAAAGCGCTTTATAAACAAAATTTGATTTGATTGATTGATTAAATGTGGAGGTCAAATTCTGTTGTGTGGAAGCACATTGACAAAAAAAATCATCTACTCATACTGTATTCAAAGTAACTAATCCCAATGTATTTTAGCCTCCAGTAATAATAAGGCCATGAAAGTTCCCTGATTTTCATGACAGTCATCACAGCAGCAATGGACATTATTTAAATATGCAGATTTATTTACAACCCCCTGGAATTTATAATATTAAAAATAAACAAGACATAAGATCTACAGCAGCATTTTCTCCAGTTGAGTTGCTCACTCATGCTGTTTTATTTTGCCTTTATAGAGATTGTTTGCTGCATCTTTCATTCCCTCTCTCCTCCACCTTTATAGATTAAAGCTAATAACTGGGTCTGTTCTTTCTCAGGCCATAAATGTAACTGAATTACTTTGTGCCTCAAGTCTGTGATTTCACTCACACCTTTGAGTTGACGAGGCACATGCCAACATTAACCGCTGCTTTTTTATGGCCTCTCTGTTGCGATTGCCTATTAATCTCCACCGAAAACGGAATACGGTGCATCCTGTTTGGGCCCAAAATTCTAAATGTCTTTCATAAAAATAGTGCCAACTTGTGCCAACCGCACTTCAAACATGCTCTATTTACAAGCAAAGGTAAGTAACACATATGGCAGATGAAGCATCATATTATTTCATTGACCATCTGTTTGCCTTTGCGTAGCTGTTTTAAAGATAAAAAGGGAAAAGTTTAATGAATATGGATTGCCTTTAGCATATACTCTTAAAAATAAAGGTTCATAAATGTTTCTTGGCCTGGATGCCTAGTTTTATGAAAAACTAAACTTTTATTAGTATAGAACCTTAAAATGTTTTTCACATCCTATTCATAAAATTAAAGAAATGCGTCAGCAAACACAGTTTTCACTTACAGCACATGTAATCAATCAGTCAAGACATCTTTGGAGTCCAAATTTTTGCTTCTTTAGTTTAGAACTGGAGCTATGAGAGATATCAGTCACTAGAACTCAATCGCCAACTAAACAACCCAGTCGTTGCCCAAATATCTTCTCAAGTCACATTCAGATGTTAACTGGAGTCTTGTAGACTAGTCAGTGTGGTAGGACATACAACCCCAAAGCAGGAAAAGTTTATTTTGGGTGACATTTAGGTGACTATTGAGTTTTATTAGCAATGTTAGCCTTACAGCTCCAGTTCTAGAAGCGAAATTTGGACCCGAATAAGTCTTGGCTGATTGAATACTTCTAGCATATGTGGAAAATTGTCTAAATCTGATTTCTTGTTGAACTGTTCCCTCAAAGGACCATCCACTGAAACGTTCCTCAGTGAATCTGAAGTGATTGGCGTCACTCCAAAGAAAGCTTAATGGTACCTTTATTTGTAGCTGGACTAAAATAAAATCAAAATCAATGAAAAGAGGGGGAAAGTGTGAGATTCTATTACATACATGTTTCTCTACAAAGTTGCTCATTTCATTTTGAGGTTAGCCATTTTCAGTCTGGTTTATAATGGAGTTTGAGCTTACTCTTCACCCATCGAGAGGCTATCTCTTTGCTTTGCTCTCGCCTCTTTATTGTCAATCACAGCCTTTATTGCGGGAAGCAGGCCTGACACAGTGGACATCATGTGAAACCATGGTCGACAGGAGGCAATAAGCTGGAGAATAGCAGCCATCTCAGGCTAGTTCTCCATTCAGCTTCGTCTCTCTCTCCGCCTTCTGTGCTCCTATCCTGCATTAAAGATAAAGAGGAGAAATCAATAGAGGCTCAGCAAGTTAGATAAAAGCAGACCACGAGAAGAGCAGCCGTGTTGGATGTGCTAAATTAAAGCGATCAGAAATACCCCCGGCCCTCTCAGCACATAAAATAGCCTGGTGTCACACCTGTCTCTCTCTGCTGCTGAGATGTTTGCTGTTCGTTTAGTATAACCTCTTGTCTTGTGCTGTTACACCCAAAGCTTGTTTTCGATTTCAAAATAAGCAAGGATGGCACATTTGCAGTATATGTATCACACGTCTCTACTCATATCACTATGCACACTTTCTCTGTGCATTTCATACAGTATATGTATTGTGATTGGCTTTCTGCTTGGACGTTTTGAGATGATTCACTGGATGTGACAGTACATTACTGCACAATCACCTGTATATTTATGCAATTTACTAGACACGATGCTTTTCCTGTTAGGTTAATTATACTTGTATTTTATACCTTTTCTTTGTTTTTGTTTTCTTTTTACTCTGCATTGCACTGCTGTAATACAGACTTAATGAAATTATCCAACTACCTATCCATCCATTCATCCATTCATCTATCTATCTGCACTATAAATAAAATGTTACCCTACATGTGCTCAATAAAACTGATGCAACAGATTACAAGCAATACTGTTTAAATATTAATATATTAGTTTTGAGTGCAAACAAATTAATTTTTACATTTTATTGCATTTAAATTCACCTTTACTTGGGTGAACCACCTTGTTGATCATGATATCACAGGTTATTCATATTTCATAGTATTCAAGGCATGTGCACAGTTTATATGGGTCAATGGTTCGCTTTCACTTTCACTTGAATCACATGGAACAATTCAAGGATCAGCTCCACTGAGCCAAGCTTCTAATATACACAGTAAATATGTCAGTGTTAAA
>BRDA01059883.1:0-11030 GCA_036984385.1 Crenuchus spilurus
CTTGATTGAGACCTGATTAGTATTGATTACTAACTGGCTCTGATGACTGTGTGTGTGTATGTGTGTATTTGTGTGTGTATTTGTGTGTGTGGGGGGTGAATTAATCTGATACAAATGTGTACACATGAATAAACTATTACCAGCCCGTAATGTATTATTATTATTATTATTATTATTATTATTATTATTATTATTATTATTATTATTATTATTATTAAGTCAGTTCAGCCCTGTGTTACTCAGTGTGAGGACTGTGAGAAGTGTTGAAGATGTGCAGGACTTGTTTGGTGCATTCAACAGTTCGGAGCTCGTTGGCGCCCCCTGGGGGCGTTTGGGAGAACACAGCTTGCAGATCCACTGCTTGTATGTGTGTGTGTGGGTGTGTGTGTGTGTGTGTGTGTGTGTGTGTGTGTGTGTGTGTGTGTGTGTGTCAGGTTTGTGTAACGATGTGGGGACCTGTCTTCCTTGTGGGAATCACTATCTGGTCTCCATGATGTCAGTAAAGAGCAGATTAATAGTGTTAATGATGCTTATAGTAAATACTGTTATCATTAGTGTTGAGGTTAGACTAGTAGTAGTTATAGTTAATGTTTAGTTAAGTACTAGAAATATATGTCTAGGTAAAGTCCTCACATTTCACAGATACAGATATGTGTGTGTACCAGGTTTATGGGGGCATTTTGTTTAAAATGCGGTAAATCATTTCATTTTAAGGAGGACCATGTCTTATATTAGGTTTATGGTTAGGTTAAGGTTAGAGTTCAGGCTCAGGCTAAATTTGGGGCTAAGGTTAGGTATAGATTAAGGATATGGTTAATATTAGAGTTGAATTTAGTGGTCAGGGTTTAGACTAAAGTTAGTTAGGTTAAGGTTAGAATTAGGTTAATGCTATAGTTAGGGTTAAGTTAAGCTTAAGATTATGTTAAGTTCAAGGCTAGGGTTAGTGTTAGAGTTAAATTTGGGTTTGTGTTGGGTCATGGTTAGGTTTAGGGTTAGGGTTAGAGCTAATTTAAAGTTAAAATTAAGACTAGAGTTAGTGTTAGGGTTAGATGAGGATTAGAATTAGGTCAGGGTAAGGTTAAGTTTAGGGCTATGGTTGAGGTTAGGGTAAGGCTAGAGTTAGGGCAAAGTTAAGGTTAAGATTAGGTTTAGATTAAGACTAGGGTTAGTGTTAAGGTTAGAGTTAGGTCAAGGTAAGGTTATATTTTAGGTTAAGTTTAGGATATGTTTAAGGCTATGGCTAAATTAAAGCTAAGGTTAATGTTAAGATTAGGTTAAGTTTAAGGTTAGTGTAGTGGTATCGTTAGGTCAGCGTATGGTTTATTTTAGGGGTAGGTTTATGTTAAGGCTAGAATTATGTTTACTTTAGAGTTAGTGTTAGGTCAGGGTTAGGTTAGGGTTAGTGTTGGTTTTAGATTAAGTCTAGGGTTAGTGCTAGAGTTCAATTAAGGTTAATGTTAGGTTAGGATTAGGTTAATTTAGGGTTTAGTTTTTGATTAAATTTAGAGTTACCCTTACAAAAATACAATGTTTGTACAATGGATTTACAATGGAAAAACAATAATAGTTGTGGTAATGTGGTAGTTACCTCATATAATGCCCCCCCCAAAAAAAAAAAAGCTAACTCTACACACACAAAAAAAAACACACACACTTTATAAGAAATTGCTCAGCAAAAAATCTAATGTATGCAATATTCCATGTGAGGCTAACATTACTAACAAAAGCAAGGACACATCGCAAATTAAATGAGGTATACACTAATGCATCACCCCTCCGGACAGTCATTTCCAAAATGAGAAATGCTGGTATATTTTCTACACAGATTGGTCTAATCATCATCACTAAAGCTAATTTTAGATCAGCACTTTGCACTCCTGAGGTGGTTTGGTCAAACAGATTCTGTGTTAAATAGCTTTATCAGTGTTCACCTACAGTACATGGGGACATTTTGTTAGCTTTCAGTCATATTGTGTCCTAAACATCTACTGTCAGAACTTCATTAAGATCCTTTGAGTGGTTTTATTGATGCATTTTTACAGAAATGATCCCGTTTCTGAACGTCTTCCTCTTTTATCTTCACCTGTTCCAGCAGAACTGTCTTCTCAAGTCAACTGGTTCTTCTCATTATGTCTCCAAAATAAGAAATATTCAGTTTGGTTATCAGGGCTTTGATTTGGTCCAGGATCTTGTCCAAGGTGCTCTCAAACATCTCCAAAACCAAAGTTCAAACATCAGTCCTGCTTATCCATAAAGAATCGCAGTGAAGACTTCTAGACTTCTAGAGACAAATGTTTATGTTTGAAGATCTTCTCCAGTTCCTTTATCCATGTTCTACTAACTCCCAGTCTGTTTCATTACTGTTGGCATGACTTTTGTCAACTGACATCTCATCTTTTCACTCTTCTTTGACTTTCTTTGTGAGGACCTTCCAGTCTTCCTGATGCTCTGAGTGTTGTGTCATCTGCATTTCAAAGGTTATTGATGTTTCTTTCACTGAACTTGAATCCTCGGTCATCTTCTTCTAGTCTTGCTTCCCCAGTGATGTGTTCAATGTACCGGTTCAATAGTTACAGTGACAGAGGACAGCCTTGTTTGACTCCTTGACCAATGTGAAACCAGTATGTCAATTTTCTGTAATGACTGTGGATTGATAGATTATTCGTATTTACTGGTAGTTATTCTGATATTAGGAGAGTTGAATACCCTTCCCAGTGTCTCATCAAGTGTTTTGGGTCTAACCATAACCTTCAACTGGTTTAGTGGTAAAGAAGACAGATTATGGATTTAATCTAATATTAAGATTTTTACTACTAATGGTCCAGATTGTACAATCTCAGGAGTCACTGTACCTACATTCAAAACACTATATTCCCACATACTCACCCTCTCAGCCACACATATTTGCTTTGTTGTAAAGCCTAACCAGCTTGTTAATTGTTTATCAAGTCTGTGCTCAGTGTAATCAGGTATGTCAATCCAAAAATTGGCATCTTAAATGAAGAGAGAAGCACTGTAAGGATGCTTAACTGCTCACATTGACTACAGCGGGCTTCCTCAAAGAGCAACTGTGTACAAAGTGCTTATTTACTGTCCGCTCATTACTCATTAGATTGATACAGTGCAGGCACCGTGGGTTCTCAGTGGAATCTGATTAGCTGCAGTATGATCTAATGGCAGGAAAAATGTCTTTTTTGAGTGACGAGGCTCTGCCCCAGCGGCTGTCTGTCAACTTCAGGTCTCGCCCGTGTGGAAGTATGATTCATTAGGAGGAAATGGCGAATGTGTGTTTGAAACGACCCCTCGGCTCCAATATGGCTGTGCAGCCGGAGCCTGGGCGATACCATCGGCTGGAAATTGAGGCCAGAGACACTGTATCTGGAGGAGTCACGAGAGGTGACAACCACGCTAAGGCTTAGTACCAGTTGTCATGACGATGCCGATGTCAGGCCGGCTGACAGTCACTGGCTGTGACAGCAAGGACCCAGCATCCTTTTCAATTTCCAGTCTGAACCAGGGAGGTGCTAGACACAGCAGCTTCCAAACACTGGTCTATCTGTGATCTGGTACACAACAGTTCTCTTGTGGAAAAGTGTGCCAAAAGACCATCATCCTGTAGGGAGGGGAGGAGCAGTGTTTTCTCCCAACTCTTAAGTTCTTTGAGTTTCCTTATACTAGTGCATCTCCAAAAGATTTTGAACAAGTCAACTTGTGTTCATAATTTACTAAAAACTCATATATTACATTATATACAGACAAACTGACATATTTAACCCTTTTTATCTTACTTTTGATACTGTTTATATAGTAATTTAACTCCAAAATGAAACATTCTAATACAGTGGAACCTCTGTCTTGGTCAATAATCTTTTATAAAGTGTCTGATAATAACTGAAACAAATGATAACTGATGCAATGTTTCCCATAAGACATAATGAAAATCCAATTAATCTGTTCCAGACACTCCAAAATTTTAACAAAAAATAAATTTTATATTGAATAACTACAGTTTTACATACAGAACACAATGAGAAATTAAAACAAAAGACTAATTAAATGGATAAATTAACCTTTAACACCAACCTTACACTCTGTTTTAGAGAGTGATGGTGTGGTCTAGCTGGCAGCCTTTGTTTTATACACACATTCTATTTGGTTTTACACCCATTTTAAGGCGATGGTGCTGCACAACGTCACTTTAGTGTGACATGTTTTAGACTGTTTCACATTTGTGAAGGCCATATTTTTAGTAAACAAAAAGTAAGTGTTGTGCTAAAATGTGCATTAGTTTGGTCTCTGTACAAGATGACTTCACTTATTTTCAATTAGAACATAAATACTTTAACAGATGTGCACTAACATGAGCATTATACATAAGAGTGTACAAATCTGATATTTTCTTTAACTATAAATAAAAAACATGCTCAATGAAGGATTTTTATTTCATTTTAAATAATACAAAAAAGAATAATAATAAAAAACAACAACAATAATAATAATGATAATAATAATAATAATAATAATAATAATAATAATAATAATAATAATAATAATAATAATAATAATAATTGTAATGATAGATAGATAGATAGATAGATATATAGATAGATAGATAGATAGATAGATAGATAGATAGACAAACAACAATTGTACTGTATATCATTCAACATACACATTGTCCTTAAGCAAACCTCTAATATTAAATGCTTTATGGATCCTTGCAGTAGAGAGCTCCATCATTACTGTATCCTCAAAATAAAACAACCACCTTCTAACATGCAAGTCATGTGGAGGCAGTCAGGGCTTTGCTATTATCTTTTTTGCTGCCTTTATTAGGACCTTGCACTGCTTCTCATTGAACTGAACATCATTGAGGACATCATTGAGGAGCAATAAATTTGCTTTAAAAGAAACGTCCTTGCTTATTAACTTTGAAAGTTCCAAAGTCACCTTCTTCCTGAATTAATAGGCTTCAGGACAATCACACAATAAAGCAGTGAAAATGTTCACACAGGTTATAAATGTGAACATAAAATAATAAAAACAAAATAATGAAGCTGATATACAACTACTTACAACAAAAAGCAGCCGTAAGGTTCTTTTCTTGTCCACTTGGGGGCAGTGTCAGCCACTTATTTTTGAACCTGTATATACTGTACCATTAGTATTAATCCACTACTAATGAAGTTCTGGTTAGATGTTATCTGCATTTCTTTGCTTTGTACTTGTGACATGTGCAATGACAAAGTTGAATCTAATCTAATCTAATCTAATCTAATAATTTTGTGGCTTCCCTGCAGGCATCTCGCTGCTCCTGCCTCACTATTTTTATGAATGTGTACATTTTATACCAAATTTAATCAATCATATATTATAAGTTGCTCTATCAATGTCAAACTAAACCTTGCATAGAGTTTCACAACATCACTTTGGATGGTATTTGATGGCAGTACTCAAGGTGGCTTTGTTTATATGTCATGTGTGTTGGTAACTCCTAATTTAAGATCAAACAATGTTATTTAAAATACAACTTTCGTGATCATTTGAGTAGACAGTATAATTAAGTAAATCTGGCAAAGGTAATCAGAATTAAAATCTTAATTATGACTTGTGCACACTTAGGGAGCATTTCATGATAAATACACCAGAAGTAATCCAAAATGACTTGACTTTTATTACATTACAAGTTTTTTTTTTTGTTTTTTTTTTTACTTAGAGTTTCAAACCAACACCTTCAACAGAACATGGTGGCATAACTCCTCTTTAGTGTTCCAAAGTTTCAAAACCTTGATGTTTTCCTACAAAGCCAAGAATAGACCAGTTCCAGTACTTGATGGCAATGGTCAAAACTCAATCTGCACCAAGAGACCTTTGAGCTCCTTCAAGAAGCATGGAAGACGAGCATCTAGACCTTTCTCTGTGCTGGCACCTAAATGTGAGCACCTAAGTAAGCACTAGTTTAAAAAGACTTATTGTAAAGCTCTTATATTATTTATAATTGTGTATTTTTCATTCTTTGTAGGTATTAGTAATGGTTTTGTTCTAACAGTGTCTGAACTGAAGAGTAGCTTGGACTGTACTAGCTGAGATAATTATTTTAATGGAAACAAAGCAAATTTGGATGGAATGAACATCCTCTGGGTGTACGAATGGCAGAGTTGCTTGCTGTCTTCAAACAACTGAAGACCATCTCTTCCAGTACTTATCCTGTACAGTGGTAACCCTACTTACGAGTTTAATCTGTGCAGGAGCCAAGCTCGTTAGCTGGTTTGCTCGTTAGCTGGAAGCATTTTCCCCATAAGAATACATGTAAAACTGATTAATCCGTGTCAGCCGGCCAATATACAGTATACTTTAATATGCTAAATAATGTGTTTATATGGGTTTTTAAAACATAAACGAGACGACGACGGCGCTCGTGTAGCCTGGCGGCTAAGGAGGACAGGAGGACAGGCGTACGTGTATGGCATGGTTACACTTATCATATGAAAAGTAAAAGTAAAATGTATCTAACTTTCTTGTTCACTACATTTTGCTTTCTTTGTATCGCTTTCACTAGCACTTTCACTTTTACTGGACAGCGGTCAAAGGTAATGACTGACCTCTTCTTCTACGCTAGCATCTAGGGGATCCTACGACTGCCGCGCCCCTAGCAGTTGGCATACTTGAACAAATTTAGGCTACTCGTTACTTGGAATTTTACTCGTTACCTAGAACAAAAATATTCCGAGATCTCGACTCGTTACCTGGAATTCTCATTAGTAGGAATGCTTGTAAGTAGGGTTACCACTGTAGTTATAAAAGACTTATGACTGTATTTATGCCTTTATTGATTTGAAATATGTTGAGCATTGTGTATCTAAGCATCTATACAGACTTTTATATTTAGTAGCATTTAAGCTTGAGGTATCTTCTAGTAACAATCTAGGAACTCACTCTGCGTAAACATCAACCTACTTCTGTAAGCTACTCTGGATAAGACCCTCTTCTAAATGCCTTAAACGTAAAAGTTGATGGTAATGCTTAACATGACTTTGCTTTTATGTTGCAATATCTTGAACAGGTCATGTGGTTTAATTACGCCAGCAGTTTCTGATGTTTAAGATGTAGTTTGGGGGATAAAAATGACAATTTTCCCAGCTATGACTTTTTTGCGCTGGTGTATAATAATCTAATGTATGATCTGTTGTAATGGATAACAGCATATTATTTGGCTTTAGGGACCAAACCAAAAGTTGTTAATATCACCTCTGTTTGTGAGTTAGCTGTGTGAAAGTCTTAAAACACTTGAGCAAACGAGATGTCATGCATGTCTTTGTTGGGCGTAAAGAAAAACTGTGTGGCCAAGTGAATTCTTTAATGATCAGTCTGAATGCTTATCTCAAAATGTATCTCACCTGCCACTAGACTCACGCTGATTAGATACATTTGTATCCTAATGGTGGTCTGCCAAGGCCTTCATTGATTGTCTTGTGGTTAGCAGAGCGCAAGTACTGGCACTCCCTGATACACTTAATTATGTGTTTACGTTGCAAAAGCGGAGCAACCTGGGTATTTCTGCACACAGCACACATCTCGGAACGGGCTAGAGGGTCACCTGATGCTGTCAGCTAAACAGTCCTGCGAAAGCCCTGAAGCAAGCGAAGCCAGCAGGCTGCCTATCCTCTGGAAAGCAAGCCGCCAGACGTTTTTGTGGCTGGAAAGCACTTGCCTAATTACTTCCATCATGCTGTGGGAGGTGTTCTCAGAGAGCAGAGGAGAAAGGGATGAAAAAAACACAAAATAACCTCAGAACGAGTAGGTTACCTAGCAGGCGGAATTGCAGCAATAGCTGACACAATAGAAGCCTTTCAAGATCCACAGCGGAGATCCTTATTAAACACAGGGCCTCTGGTCCCCCTTAGCAGCAATCAATTTTGTATAATCCATTAGAGGGGCACGATTCAAACACTACATGGAAGGATATACAGTTTCTCTGCGCCTCCGACAGGTCAACGCAGACACATGTAGACAGCGAAGCAAGAAAGGGGGTTGGGGGGGCGAGATGGAGAACAAGCTCGTCCACCCACGTCCCCCCAAGTCTCGGCTCAGACAGATCAGATATGATCAGTGGTGTGAACTCACAGTGTGCCATAGCTAGTGCAGCCCGAGCCCACGCCTCAGGAGGAATCGGGACTTCTCCCGCTTTGCCAGACGCTCTAAAGGAAGGCTCTATCAAAGAGTTGCCAGTGTGTGATCCTCGCTCCTCCACCAATCTCTCATTAGTTGCAAACAAACAGCTGTCGGGTTGCCTCTCCTGGGCTCTCATTAAACCCTGCCAGTCATCCTCTGGTTGACGGCGAGCCAATCGGAGCACAGCTCCCGCCCACGCTGTGCCCACCCACAGCTGGAGGGGGCGGTCAAAGGTGAGGTGAATGCTAGACAGTGTTCCCTCCCTTTGTCTGATGGGCATTCACAGAGAAAAAACTCTACTTGCCAGCAATGGTTCCCATCCCAGGTCCTGGATCCTTCCTCACATCTCATCCAACAAATCTGCTAATTAGCAAGACCATCCTAAGTTAAAGGGGCTGTTAGAACATGAGAACCAATGGCACTTGGTTTGACCTACTGCAAGTGAAGCACCTGCAAGTGAAGCTTTCCTGGTATGATTATTTTAGAGAAATGTTCCAGAGAAGCAAAGATAGCTGTTTTTTCCCAGAACGTAGTTCCTACAATGTGTTCACATCAGAAAGCAGCTCCTATGCCCCAATGGTGTAGCTTATGGCAATGTAAATTGGCTGCTCTAATGAAAGGTGAGACACTCTTTAAAATCACAAGGCCTTTGTTCTCTGATTGTGAAACAGTTGTGAGTCACTCTGCTCACAGTGCCGGGTAATGACAGCCCCCTGCCGTCAATCAGGCCTAATCAGAAATATTCAAAAGGGAATAAAACCACATAATGGGTCGGCAGTCCTTGAGGGGGTATGCGAGGATATGCGGCGGTGAGCCGCTCCGTAGCACAAACAAAGCTGTTTGATTATGCTGTTGTTTGGTGTGGGTGATGGGTTTGACATTTCCTCGCAGTTACTAACTTTCAGGCACATGTTATAGAGCTAGACAGAATGACTGTCAGTTCTCAAATTCTCTCTCTGTCTTTTCCTTTAAGTGTTGCTAGGTCATTCTCATCTCCATCCAAAATGAAAACGAAACTACAGTACAGCCATTCGCCCCTCCTCCAGACTGATGCTCATTTACCCGAGACTGTCGCTCAGCCACCCTGATTTTAGATCCTATCAATGCCCCCTTCTTCCTCTTCTCTACATCCCTATCTCATTCCCTCTCTTCTCTCCTCATCTCCTCTGTTCTTTACTTCCCCGCTCCCTCTCCCCCTCTCAGGAATCTTAATGAACGTAAAGGCTCATTGCATGCGGCTCCATTTTCATAATTTCGAATGTTCTCGCAAGAACAATTCAGTTAGAGGAAAAGTTATGTGAGTTGGGGATTGGGCCCCGCAGGCTATGCGCACAGCAAGGCCACTGGAGAACAATTAGGCGAGCTTATGAGCAAATCCAGTCAGAGTCGTTTTCAACCGACTTCAGGGTCAGTCACCAGGCGAGCGAGCACAGAAAAAACTCCTCGGTCATCATCGACGCTTTTCCAAGGCTTTCTGTCCAAGAAACTGATGCAATTTCCTCAGATAAGGAAAAAAGGCAACAGAAACATTACATGAAGCAGTTCAAAGCAAAGGACCGATGTCCAGAAATGTCCGAATGATTCCACCCACGTAGTATTTCCTTGTGTCACGCCGCTAAAGGCACAGAGTGGCAAAACTTGTGACTGATGCTGGTTAATGGGGCGACTTTGGTTTCTTGATCACGAAATGAGTGGTTTGATTTCTTTATTACAAAAGATTGTCATCGTCTGCTTCCCCCCTGTAGTGCCCTAGTCCCCCTGCAGCTCAGCTCATCTACATATGAGAGGCATTGCTACTCCAAAAGCATAAAAACGATACTGTGGTGAGGCATATGCAATGCTAAGGCAGAGCCAAAGGGGCCCACAAAGGCCCAGTTGCTCTAATGAGCACTCTCGGTGTGCTGCCTGCAGCATTCACTCTCTGACCATCCACCAGACGCAACACGTTTAAACCGAGTCCTTCATCATCACCGCTCCCTCTCCCACTGTAAGCTGCTAACAGGGGGCTTTCATTGTAGTCTATCGCTCAATATGATATAATAGAGCTCTTATATCACACACTAATTATAACCAGTACCTATGCCCATTGTAAATCAATGAGCTCCAAATCATAATGGGAACAATTAGAGTCTTCTCAGTAGTTACGGCGTGCTTGCGAGATGAGCGATTATGTGCATTGGCCAGGTACCCACCATGCCCGGCACAGAATCGATCAAGCAGTGGTTATTATTGTCGTTATCATCTTTGTTTTGAGGCTGGAGAACGGAGAATCTCATTTGCATGGAAATCGTTGTTGATTGCTACTAAAGCGTCTCTTACTGTATACACATAAACAATTCCATTGAAAGCTGGGCGAGCACCAAGAGCACGTTGGACCAAATCAGATCATGTATTCATATTGTGCAGTGATTACAAATGTTTTGTAATTTGCAGTGCGTTTGAGAAACAAAGCACCATCGCGAAGATGAATATGTAATCCCGTAATTAGCACAGACACTGCAGAACTTTTCCTAATGTGGCCGCCAATGGATAACAAGAAATACAAGGTGCCCCGTTTGCTTCTTTACCCAAACAATGGTGAACAACTTCAGTATTTATGAAGATCTGGTGATAAATTATGGACTAAATATACATCAGTCTGTATCAGTGCACAGTACAGGAGGAAGTGTTGTATAATGTATCGACAGTACAGGAGGAAGTGTTGTATAATGTATCAGTGAACAGTACAGGAGGAAGTGTTGTATAATGTATCAGTGCACAGTGCAGGAGGAAGTGTTGTATAATGTATCAGTGAACAGTACAGGAGGAAGTGTTGTATAATGTATCAGTGCACAGTACAGGAGGAAGTGTTGTATAAT
>BRDA01059884.1:0-15630 GCA_036984385.1 Crenuchus spilurus
TAATGCATTGACAAGTTCATTAAAACTCATTAAACATCATTAAAACCTGCCCTGAGAAATGAGCATGTTGGGCACAGTTAAATGTATCAGCATGTGGATTTTTTCTGTGAGCTATGTTTCTATCATTATGTAAAAGAAGCACAAAGCCTTTATTGTTGGACGCACTGCACTGATTTCATTCAGAACAGAACTCAGATCGTATTATTACTGATTTGTTTGATAAGAATAGCAATAAAAGGCCACTGAAGTGTGAAGTGTATTTCTATGTGTTTGGTTGCTTGTGCATTAATAGTAAAAATCTACACATTTTGGCACTGTAGAGCTGTACATATTAAAGTGAATCAGACAACAGCATGAAGAAATCACATTAGAAGAGTAAATTAAAATGCAGATAGTCTTTTAATCTAGATTTAATCTAGGGATAATCTAGGGTTAAAACTCACCACCATTTGAGAAAAGTATGAGGATTGATGCATGCAGTCTGCACAATGGTAATTGTGCTACGTGTTAGCTGTGTTAAACTAAGCAAGAGAACATTTACCCATCTAACATGGAATGTTTGCAGAATGTAAAGAATCTCAAAATGTTCTCATAGTAACGTCAGCCTGAAAATAGAAAATCAGCCTGGTTCCATGTTAGTATAATAGTAAAGAAATGTTATGTGACACTGTATGAACCACAGACTTTATATCTCTGTCATTTTGTCAAATTTAGAGCCAGAGTCTATGCAGTAGAGACTTTTCGTTCCAACGCCCCATTCTGACAGTCATTCTACATTCATTGGTTGAAACGAACCAAAACTAAAACTTTGTTTCACTCCAGCCTGGTTTAAACCCTGCACAGCTGTCAACACATGCCCAGAAAATTACACCTTGTGACTTGTCAACCACAACTGCATTTTCAAACTAGCTCAGCTTGACAGGAAAACTACAAATCTGGCAACCCTCAGTCTTCCAGCCAAGGCTGTCAATCACATTTGAAGTCTAACCACATCTTCTAAATTTATAGTAGAATTACAGTTTAAATATACATATTTGGAGGGAAAGGATTTTGTCAATATTAGCACAGGGAGAACTGTTGGAATCTTGTAGCTGGAAAGACAGTTTAGATGACAAAAAAACACTGAAACATTTGAAAACATGGGTATGGGCAGAGCTACACATCGCACTGAAGCCAGTAGGAGGGGCGCAGAGACAATGAGCTGTCCATGTTTTCTACAGTCCCTAGTTTGAATGTTCTATTGATTGATTGATTGATTGATTGATTGATTGATTGGAGTGAGGGCATTGTTCTAATTAATCATTGTTTCTATTCCAGAAACAATACAATTTCATGGACAACATTCCAATTACTAAAGTGAATCATTGGTTGAACGTTGTTTTAAAGCCAAAATTTATTAACAGATATTGGCTGCTCGACTACATTAGTGATAAGGGGAAAATTATGTAAATTTGATTTATCTTGACAACCCATTGCTCATCAAACTCACCTATTCTCCCCTTGAATGCAGTGTGGCCTATTTGAGAACATCCTGCTTCACCTCCTGGTAGAGATATGAACAAAAATAACTCTTTATCTCACAGCATGTTATTGTTGACCTAATTTCCCTAAGTGTCGATACCCACCCATCTCTATTGTTTTCCTCTTTGTTCTTTGCTCACTGGGCCCTCTTATGCTACTTGCCCTTCACATCCCATTCAGATTGACTTTCACTACAAGCTTATCTAAATGTAGATGTATTTTTGGCCTACTACAACACACCCCTGAGTCTTTTCTAATCTCTAGCTCAGAGAGAGATGTGCTGTTCCCAGCTGTCTCTCACCCATCAGCGCCTCTGAGGAGCCTGTACACTCGCCACCTGAGTGAGGGATGCAGAACACACACTCGCTCTCTTTCTGGGTATCACTCTCTGGAGGTATCAATGTCATTCTAGCCCTCAATCTTACACCCTGTCCCTCGTTCAGAGACACACGCACATGTCCTCAGTCACTCAGATCTCTCTCTCTCCTTCCTTTTCTCACTGTCAATCTTGCCCTGCCCTCTGCTAGCATCTCTCATTTCCTCTCTCCCTCCCCTGCTTTTCACACTCGTTTACCATTTCTGATCCCCCACCCCCTCTCCCTCTGATGTATTCCATTCTCATTCTCTCTCTCTCTCTCTCTCTCTCTCTCTGCAGTAATGTGATCAGGTGCACTGAGAGAGTTGTCTGTGCTCCAGTAACTGCATTAAGCTCTGCTGTGTCTGCCCCTCATCCTGCCCAGATCACACTCACAAGGCCAGGGTCACAAAGGCCTGTGTCCACTCCCGTAACGATTCACACTCCCAGATATGCTACCATTCAAAGTCATGCACACTTGCCTTCTCTAACTTAACAATTGTCAGCATGGGTGAAGCATGGGGAGTCGGAAGACAGCAGGATCCACAATGCGAGACTGTATTCCAGACTGTGACACAAAACAACGACCTGAACGAAATATAATGACTCTGTATGCACACAACACATGAACGTGGACAATATAAGGCTAGGAAGATAATAGAATATCGTATATATCTATAGAGAATAGAATGACTGACGAGGACTGAAACACTGGGAAGGCATTTATAGAGAACGTAATCACATTTGGTGTACAAGCAGGGCTGTGAGCAGACAAGATTCAGGTGCTTACAATGAGACATGACATGATGTGGATGAGAGCTCAGGCACATAGGGAAACGGCACATGGCAAACATAAACAAGGAACACATGACAGAGGTGGGGCCAGGGACACAGCAGAGGCATCAGGGTCACAACCATCAAGCAGTCGATTTGAATTGTATTCCGTGTAGTAATAACCTACAACGTCTGCCATGCATATGGGTTAATAATTGTTCAATAATGTCTAATAATATTTGTGTTTTTACAATTATATGTGTCATATCTAATACAATGTGTAGTGGCAAGGAAGTATGGATTACACAAATTTTATTTTTTTAAATAAAGGTTTCTTGGGGAAACTGATAGAAGTTGAATGATGTAATACACTGTAATTACCTTTTTCATCATTCTGTACACATATACATATACTGTACAGCTTCCTTTAACACATATGACAGGTCACATATGGAGTTAGAGTAGAAGCATCATTTTTGAATCATTTTGATTTGTGCATTTGCCATGAAACTGAATTCATGCTGCTGAAAAAGGCGATCCCAAACCTTTTAATAGCATTGTACTGTATGGGGTTTACAAATCAAAGCAACCTTACTTTGCCTGTACTTGTAACATGTTCTGCAATGCCCATTAACATCTGAATCCTGTACTGGGCATGAACCACCACCCAAATTATATTGAATAGTGGACCTATGGTCCGTTTCCATGAATGGATGAGATGGAGGGGGTGCTGATCAATTGTGCAGTGACATGATCATATGATTATGATTCATCACACACTTAGAATTAGCAGACCAGAGGAAGATGGGTCCCCCATGTGAGTCTGGTTCCTCCCAAGGTTTCTTCCTCCAGCTCTGAGGGAGTTTTCCTTGCCACTGTCGCCGTTGGATTGCTCACCGGGGATTAGGGATTAATGATTTTATGTCTGTTATTACTAACCCTGTAAAGCTGCTTTGTGACATCAGTTGTAAAAAGCGCTTTATAAATAAAATTTGATTGATTGATTGATTGACATATTTACTAACTTACTTATATTTCTATAGCTCACCTTGTGCAGCATCCACCTCACCACACATTTAGAGCGGTGATGAAAGACTAAGATGCATGTTTAGTAGTGGCAAATTTTGCCAGAACAACAGGGTAACAATCCTATTCTGGTTTAACATTTCATCCGAAAGACAACACCATGTGACCCCATCTCTGCACTGGGGCATTCAGGCTATAGCAAGACCCAGACCTGCTTAGCTTCAATGGATTTGCATGCGATGTTGTGCAGGTGGCAGAGCAAGTAGATGTACCTGATAAAATGCCCCACAATAGTAGGTACAAAGTAGATGTCCCTAATAACTGAGAACTCAGTGTGCACACGCTCACTGCCACTACATCACTGGCATGTAATGAAGTTTTGGCACCCACAGTTCCGGTCAACGCTTGCAGTGGCAGTCCGCAGGGTCGGTAGCAAGCGAAGCCATGTATCGGATGACCTCACCGATCTCCATGCGCTCGCCCCTCCCATAGGGAGAATCCATGCGCCATCTGAAGTATTAATGCCTCTGCCATTCCTCCGTAGTGTTATGCCCGGATCAACTTACTGCTGCATTGAGATAATATTTAAGTCAAGGCGTGGCCTGGCACTATAAACTAGCATGAAGGTCTTGCTGGAATGCAGCTTGAACTTCTCTCTAGGTGCTTCTGAGGGAACAGGATGTGAGTTTATTTCCCAGGCTCCTTCCATAGTGCAGTAATTGCAGAAAATGTGTTTATTGACTGTCTGCAGAACACCTTAATACCGGTTTGTCCTCAGGCTTTGTCTGGAGTTCATCTTTTTACCCATTGAAGTGGTCCAGGTTGCTGAAAAAGCTGGGCAAGGCGACAGTGATGCACAATTTGTCTCTGCATCGCTTGCCATTTTTATGCTACAAATCGACTTTGGTTTATTTTACAGACAGACAAACTCTCTCGTAAATAAGGCAAGTCTAAGCAGCGTTGAAGCTTAGTGTTTCACCAAATTGCATTAGCGTGTTTTCCTGCCTTCCCATCATTCTCTCAGGAAGAGGCTGACGGAATGGCACCAGCTACTTTTACTCTCCATTTTGATCTCCTCCTGCCTCTACTTAATGCGCCAATCCAGTGGCAGCATCAATTGGATTTCAATTAATTGGACGTTCCACTTTAACAAGGCAGTTTGGCACACGATACTGAAAACAAGTAACGTTAGCAGGTCAGGGGAGCATGAAAGATGTGTGTAATGATGCATCTCACACATACACAAACACACACCCACATGCACACGCGCAGGCAGGCACAACAGTGGAAGTGATTGACAGTGCCAGGCTGTGAATGCCTGGCCCACGGCCAATCACTTTCTCATCAGCGGGCACGTCTGCCTGCAGCCTGTCTGCCTGCACCCAAATGGAGTTTTCATCCATCACTATAGGAGAGGCTTGAAAATCCTAATAGACTGTACTCTTACGCACCGCACTCCAGCTTTAGTGCCTTATCGATCCAGAGATGTATGTATCAAACCGCTCAAAGTTAAAGTGAGCCTGATGGCACAAAATGCTCATTAGTTTTGGCCAATCAAATCCTGCATATAGTCATTTGGATGCAGGAGAGCAGGTCATTTGACTTATTTCTGCACATAAGGGCCCTCATCTGAACCTGGAACACTTTATTCACTTAATACTTTAATGCTTTGTCAGCTTTTAGCTGCTGTCATATAACTTTAAAGTGGTAACTTCTCCAGCCAATTTGGGTTTAGGCTTGCTGGCTCCTGACAGAAGTATTAAACTAAACAGAAGTGTTCCAATGCAATTATGGATGATAATGACTTTGTAGGCCAATTTAGATGACAGCTTCTTTAAAATGCTTGAATTGTTAATATAGTTAACACTGATAAATTATTGATAGGTTTAGGGTTAGGATTTAGACCAGGATTTGGGTTGAGGTTAGTGTTGGGGATAGTGTGACTGTTAAGCTGGGTTTATTTTGTGCAATAATTAGCTGGCAATCATGCATTGCGTACAAATACAGTGAAATCTCTGTTATCATTTGCCCGGGTTATCATACAATTCTGTTATCGTCAACTTATTTCTGGGAAATTTTGTCCCAGTTATCATTCATCTGCCAGGTCTTTGTCTGCATGCCCACATGACTTGTTGCTAATTTTGCAAAACAAAGCATCTACTCATGTTTTTGTCGCTTAATCATGCATTCTTCATTCATTATGGGTTTGTTTCTCATTGTTTTTCATTGATAATGCTTAAAACACGCAAAAATGTAACACTAAAACAACGGTGCACATGAAAATTTTTAATGAAATTTTTAATTTTTAATTTTTTTAATTTAAGTCTTAAAATTTTAAATTTTAAAATTTTTAAAAGGTGTGAAAACATAGCGGCCAAGAACGAGTTAACAAAACAAAGTCTTTGACTGGACCACACTGGCATGCTCTAAAACGGAGCGTAAACCCGTGGATCATTTATCCATTTCATTAGTCTTTTGTATTTATTTATCATTGTTTTCTGTAAGTAAAACTATAGTCATTCTATATAAAATTCCCCTGTATGTAAGCTAAGATTAGTGGACATATAATTTGTGACCTAAGGTGACTAACAGGGTCAACATTTTTTTATTAAACCACTGGATGATGCAGAACTCACAGATTAGCTATAAATACAGTAGTGAGCAGGGCAAAATTAAACAAAATATGTGGGAGTATATTGTGACAACATAGAGTATATATATATTATTTAATATTCATATTACCTCAAAATCACTTTGCAGGAGAGGTGAACAGCTCCAAGCTTTCCTTGAAGTGCTATGCCATAGGCTTGTTTCTGTTACATGGGCCCATGTACTGCTTGAGTGTGGAGTGCGCTCATTGATGACATAAACAACATTTTCTTTAATCGCAGGTCCATTGTTAGAGAATTTTTCTTACATCTGAGTCTTACATAGAATTCTGTTTTGTACAAATAAAAACATCCAATGTCATTAAATCTGAAATGTGGACTTGAACCTGTAGATACACCACATTAATCAAATGCAAATGTAATTAGTTGCTTAATGTAGAAAATAACTAGGCATCTAATTACTTGAATAGCATAGCTATACAAAAATAACTTCATTACTATGCACTGATAAATATGTAAGTAAATGCAGGTTAACATCAAATTGACCACCTGCAAACTGTCTGCAGTGGGCCATCAAAATAGAGGCACCAAGTTAATAACCAAGTATATAATAAATGCATGGCTCAGTTAATCTCAGAGGTTTCTGTGAATGGGGAGATTTGGCAACATTCTGTAAGGGGAATTTTAGATTAAAATTTTCGCTCCTATAAGGTTCCTATGAGGCTCACTGAACAACTACAGATACAGTTTAGCTATATTTTGTCAGTGGAAGTGCTGGTAGATTATTTTAAGATACACATGCATGAGCTCTGCGATGTCATCTTTGGGAAATGACCCATCTGAAGCTTGAATTTTCCATCTGAATGGAGGGTAGCTCAGCCATGCTTTTGCATAAGAGAGAGAGAGAGAGAGAGAGAGAGAGAGCGCTGTGGCGGCTACTGAAACAAGCGTGCTGTTTACAGCTGGAATGAGGAGTGACATTTTGAAAATGTTACATGCAAATAGAGCCAGCATTGACCTTCTCTAACTCTGCTGTACACTCTTCACCACTGTCCCGCGAAGCTGCTCTAATTGGCTCAGGGACTGGCCACAGCCCATCAGTCATCACATCCGCATGCATCGATTGGCTGTCAGCCTGTGAGGCCTGACAGTGAGCGCCACAGCGACCAAACAGGAAATTGAATCTGGAGAACGCAAATGACAGGCAGGCCGAAGGAATTTTAGAAAACAAAATGGCTCCTGGCTGTAAGTGAGCAGAATAGGAAGGAGGGGGGAAGAATCCAGTGTATTTCCCCCCCTCAGAGGCATGGGTAGACCCACAAGGGGGAAAACATAGGATGAGTGGCTAGAGATCAAACAGTAACCAGACACACGTATGAGTCTCCTTGAACTGTCCCAAGAGCTGGGATCAGAACAGGTTGCTCAACTGCTTTGATTTATTATCAGATTGGACAGATTCAGTATATACTAGTTAGTATATTGTGTATTACTGCATTATTTTGCAGTAAGGCTAAAAATTATGATTGTTTTATTTTTAAGGTAAGAAAAAATACCCATCTCACTGCCAAGACATGTTTGCGGGCTGAAGTTTGCCCACAAAACGAATGTAGCTAAAAAGTAATGGAAACTTAAACACCAGCATTTAGCATTGTGCAAACTGCATTTCTATCTTATAACACCTCATTAATACATTCATCTCAAATAGTCTTGCATAGATGGGTTCTGACACTGTATGACTATATAAATGGGTACACGCTCATCTCATAGATAAAAACAGTAGTAGCATCTAGAAACGAGTTTTTTCCATACTGGTGTCCATTTTTATAATTAAAAGTATGTCAAACAGTGTCAAATACGCCAAAAATCAAGGTTAGGTATTGATTTTGGCTATAAAATACTAACACATTTCATTACTTATTTACACATTTGGCAGACACACTTGAATTAAATTGTTATCAAATTACAAAGGAACCTGATGGTTAGCACTCTCGCCTCTCAGTCTTGTGTCGAATTCCCCATCTGGGCTGAGTTTCCATGATCCCCCCATGTTTGTGTGGGTCCTCTCACATTTAAAACATTAAGTTCAGGTGAATTGGGTACTTTAAATTGAGTGTGTCTATGTGTGTCCAGTGATAAAATGGTGCCCTGTCTGGGCTATGGTTAAGCTAGAGGAATACCCTTCCTAGCACAAAAGGAAGACTCACCATGGCCCTGACCGGGATAATGCGGTCAAAAAGACTGATGGATAGTCGTGTCCGAATGGGGAATCATACTTTCACTTTTCTAAAAATGCACCCACTTTTATACCAATCAATAGACTATAGAAACATATTAACCACAGTAACCTCCAGGGAAGGTGTTTTGAGATGAGGTGCTGAGATTTTAAGCAGCATATAATTAATAATTCATGATTAATTAATAATAATTAATAGTGTGTTTTTGTTCCTTTTTTATTGTTCAAATCATTTTAATGGAATAGGATGTAGGACCTAATGTGGTTTAATGTGATCTCTGCACATATAACCCACACAGAAACCCCTGACACATACTCTTTCATGCTAATCCGATTAACTGAACTGAGCATCAGATTGTTGATACAGAGCATGGACACCAGTGGCTGAAGATTCATTGTTTGAATGAAAGATTCAGGAGATAGAAAATTATTAAATGGATGGGTGTAACAGATAACTGGTTGAAAAAGGGTTGTGAAACATTATAGGACACTTCATAGTACAGAACCTGCCTATGTATCGATGTATCTTTAACCATGTATCTCCAAAGCAGCCTATAGCTCTAGAGGGATGAGATTCCCTATGCTGTAAGATACAATGCCAGCGTAAACAGTGCAAGGCCACTGCAGATTTAAAAATATATAAATAAAGCAAAATAAAAAAACACACTCGGCGAGCACTCTTGGGTACTTGGGTAAAGCTCCTTTATTTTCTGTGATTATTTTTAACAGACAAAGTGGAACAGTGCTGAAATGTTCTTACTCTCCCACTTCCTGCATCGCTGTTAGTTCTGTAGCTCCAGTGTAAACTAAAGAAACAAACTTCAGACAATCAAACCGTGGCTGAGCTGATCAGCTCCATCTGGGATAAGGAGAAAATTGTGTAGTTGATGTTTTGCTGAACTATAACTTTAGGCATTAGGCATTGCCTCTCTGAGCCTCCTCATCATTGTTCTTGCCACAACTCCCTCTCTCCTCATCATTTCTCCTCCTCATTTCTCCTTTTTCTGTGTGTGTGTGTGTGTGTGAGTAAGCTGAGATGGCAACTCACTCACTCATGTGTAACCCCAATTACATGTAAACAAACAGCCAGCATGCACTCCTGTGCCAGTGTGAGCTCTCAGAGGCTCCTATTGCTCTCTTCACTCTCACACATACTCAGTGGAGCTGAGAGATGTCGGCTTGACCTTCTGCTAACAAAGGGAGAGATTTATTAACAACTAGTTCCTCTTCACAGCTAGTAAACACTGTTTATAAGAGCTTTTTTCCTCTCACTGAAGTTCACTTGAAATCTTTTAAAAGGTTACCAAACTGCAGGACTGACTGTTCTATAGAACAGAGAGAACACTGTGGGTCACTCTGGGATGATAAAGATGTGTTCCGCAGCAACGTCTTGATGATTTAGTGGATTTGAAAAAGAAGCAGCTGATTTATTTAGCAACAGGCTTAAATAGCCCACCTCAGCAGAGAACATAGTGAATTAGGGAGAACATTCTAGAACAGTATGACCTGGGAAGAATATTACTGAATATTGCAAATGGGAGGGAACAATTAAAAAGTTCATAAATATTTTTAAACAAATAAAAGAGAAGGTGAAAGCTGTTCTGCAGTAATGAAGGTAGATGAAGCTTTAAAAGCTGGTGCTACTAATTCCTAAAGAGTGAGAGGCACCACGGTTACCACAGCATTCTGCAGTGCCATGCAGTACCCTCAGGTATGTGCCTAGTGTGTCAGGGGTTCCTCCTACAGTAAGATAATGACCCAAAACATAAGTTCCAGCTCTGCCAGAACTACCTCAGGAAAAACAACAAGATGGTCAGCTTGAAAACATGGAGTGGAGCACAGTCTCCAGACTTAAACCCCATCCAGCTGATTTGGGATGAACTGGACAGAAGAGTGAAAACAAAGCAAACATACAAGAGCCAACATTTATGTGATGTTCTGCAGAAGAACTGTCTGAAGAATATTTGATGTCTATTGTAGAAAGAAAGAAAATTGGTGCATGCTAAAACTTTGGACAGTATTGTAGGTGGATCTTATAAAGCTGAATTAGTTTATTTACTAGTGCATTTTAACATTTTTAATTTGCCACCCTACACCACAGCCCACACATTTGAAATATCAACATTAAAACAAAAAAGAAGTGTGTGTGTGTGTGTGTGTGTGTGTGTGTGTGTGTGTGTGTGTGTGTGTGTGTGTGTGTGTGTGTGTGTGTGTGTGTGTGTGTGTGTGAGTGTGGTTTATAGCACAGGACATGTTGGATTAACGTAGGATAAATGTCAGCTTATTATCTTAATCTTTAGCAACCTTAGGCATGTCTTTGCAAACTCTCAGTGCAGGTCTTTATATGGCAAAAATAAATGCACATGGATAAAGAGCTTGAAGAGTGCTGCTCCATTGCTGTCATTTGAGAGTTTATCTGTTTGGATAAGATGCTGCTTCTTCTTAGTGCTGGGGAAATATTGTCTGCTATATTTTGATATCCCCTTAGGAAAGAAACATCATGAGCATTACAGCTCAGTAGTTTCTCCTACACAATAATGAGATCAAACAGATATACATGATGTTTAGCTTAAGTCAGCTACTGCTTAGACATTTCAAAACTCCTCAGTAATGTCAAATCCAAGAATGAGGACCTTCTTAGTTTTAATAATGTTAATAACTATCATAACATTTATCTTGGACCACAGATATCTAATGTCAGTCTTTTTGTCTCATACTGTTTTCCATAAGGAATTTTAGGATAATTTTAGGAGCCAACAAAGAGCAACGTTTGAGCAATAAAACTCTGGTTTGTCAACAAGTAATACTGATTTTTCGTTTGAGGAGCGCCGTCAGATTACTAACCTGCTGGGACTACTTTAAGAACAGTTATATAAATGGCATTAAAACAACAAAAAACTTTTTCCTGAAAATTGTGTCCAGTTAACATTTAGAGTCGTGTTTAAGCTTTCTTTCTGTATGATGTGACAGATTTGGTTAACTTTCTAAGTGAAAATAAGTAAGGAAGTAGATAAAGGTTGACAGGTGTCAGCTGGGATGGAGGTCACATGACTAGAAGGGTCCTAATGGGGATTCTGGGTAATGGAGTTCTAGAAGGTGAAGAAGTAAATGGGAAGTACAGGATGACAAAGGTTGATAAGAAATGGATTTTTGGAGAGAAACATGAGGAAATGGGACAGGCTGGATGAGCAGGGAGCATGACCATGTATGATCTGTATTGCTGTTCCATATAAAACTAGATTTCTTTTGATTCGGATTCTCATATACGTAGACTCTATACTTGCCTTTTTGATGGTATGGCATAAAGAATGTAAAATGTTTGTGTATTTGGACTCTTAGTGGGAGGCAGTTATCATACTTTAGCTGAGTATGGTCGCTGATGAAAAGGGTGACGATTTTGTGGAACCTGGGAGTGTGTCTTTGTGGTGTCATGTGTAGGGTCTTTTACACAGGGCTAGAAAATATCCTCAGGCAGTGTTCTGTCTCTGTCTCAAGACAGGGAATGTTTCGAGTGCTCTGTTAGCAGGAGGCTAGTTTACAGTAGCATTGATGCCTGCTCTTTGCCAGCAGCAAACATAGCGATAAGCAGACGGCATTTTAAGTGCCATGATGGAGAACTCAAGCTGTTAATGTGTGTGTGCGTGTGTGTGCATGCATGTCTGTGTGTGTAAGAGACAGGGTAGAAATAGACAGGGAGAGAGAAAAACAGAGGGAGAGACTTACAGTGGGAGAGAAGAAGAGGGTGATTGAGGAGAGAGAAAATTACAGCAGTAGAGGAGAGAAAGCATGAATAGAGAGTTGTTTCAAAAGAGAGTTAGAGAAAAGAGG
Organism: Crenuchus spilurus; assembly: GCA_036984385.1. Taxonomy (NCBI): domain Eukaryota; kingdom Metazoa; phylum Chordata; class Actinopteri; order Characiformes; family Crenuchidae; genus Crenuchus; species Crenuchus spilurus. Next base: position 12,347 of record BRDA01059884.1, read on the forward strand.
AAGAATGGGAAGAGAGAGGAGAGAGAAAGAGTTATGTTTTTGATGGGCAGAGGACTGAGAGAAGAGACAGAGAGAGAGAGAGAGAGGGAATGAGAGAAAGAGTTGTATTTTTCAATGGGGAGAGAGAGAGAGAGAATAATTGAAGTGGGAGAAAAGAAGGAGAATGAGAAGAGAGAAGATAAGAGTTAGAGAAAGAGACTTATGTTTTTCAGTGGAGAGAGGGAGAGGGAGAAGAAAGAGAGAATTACAGTAGGCGAGAAGAGGGAGAGGGAGAGAGGGAAAGAAAGAGTTATATTGTTCAGTGCTGAGAGAGGAGAGAGAGAGTGTAATTAAAGTGGGAGAGAAGAGAGAAGAGAGAGAACAGAGAGAGTTAATATGAGATAGAGAGTTATATTTTTCAATGAAGAGAGAGAGATGTTCTACTCTGGAGAGATGATGTATGTGGAGAGGCCCAGCAGGAAAGCTCATCACACTGAGCTGTGTCTAATTAACTGTCCTGCTAATTATGGCCTCGACAACAACCAGTGCGTGTGTGTGTTTGGGTGTGTGTGTTTGGGTGTGCGTGTGTGTGTGAGGGAGCCCCTGAGCATACAAGGCAAGTTTTCTTATGACAGTGTGACAGTTCCTCATGTGTTATGTGTGAAAGGAAAAGTGCAAAATGCAGCAAACTTCACAAAATCTGTGTGTGTGTGTATGGTGGGTTTGTGCATGTATATACTATATATATGTGTGTGTGTGTGTGTGTGTGTGTGTGTGTGTGTGTGTGTGTGTGTGTGTGTGTGTGTGTGTGTGTGTTACATGGGTATCGGAGAGAGACAGATGTGCTAGTAGATGGGGAGAGTGAGTTCTGTAACCATGGCAATAATGATGAAGGTCTCTGTTAAATTGTCATGGGTGAAGCTTCTCTTGCATCTGCTTGTACCTGCAAAATCACACACACACACACACACATACACACAAACACATATACACACACAAACACACACAAGTTGCCATTAATAATCCCCTCTCTCTGCAGGACTTAGTCATTATGTATGGAGCTCCCTGGAGGGCTGAAATATATTCATAAATGCACCCGAATCTAGCTGTCTGTCTGAGAGCACAACCTGGCTCCCAGCCTCCAAACACACACATACACAGTCCCAGTACTACTATGTTTGTGGGGACTTACCACTGACTCCTGTATTACTGTAGCTGAGTAAAATTATATCTACACTTAAGCCTTCACTTTCACTCAGTAACCAAAAGACTGTTGTGTCTACACAAACACAAGTACACAAAACATTATATTGTCAAAAAGTTCTCTTTTCAGTTCTAAAAGGTAAATGCTCACATTGAATATTCCTTACAAGTGCTGTTTCTAGTGCCTTCAAGTGCCTTTTTTGCCTTGCTGTTGATCTGTATGACTGATCAAATAAGAATCCAGACTTTCAGATTCTTAAAATTTCATTTCAAGTTTGAGTAAATTACTATTCAAACAGTATCTACTGTACAAAAAAAGCATGAAAAAATTCACTTTACGCATAATTAAATTATTTTATGAATTAAATTATGAACACAAATTTACTTTTTCACCATATTGTAATTTTTGGAGATCCAAAATTAATTCTAAGCAAAAAAAATGGTTCCAAAAAAAAAGAAAAGATTTGGTGGTGAAAAATAACACCTTTCTTTGTTGTGACCAGCAAAAGGTCCACACAGATGATAGAAACGAGCACACAAGCACATTATTCTCTATATACATGGGGCACATCTACATATAGACATTATAGTGTTCCACCCCATGGCCTACAGTAGTATGTAATGTACTGTATAGTACAGGCATATGTGCATGTCATACATGTAAATGAATACAACTGTACCTGGCTAAACACACAGTGATATATGCATTGTAGTATTGGTGTGTGTGTGTGTGTGTGTGTGTGTGTGAGTGTGTGAGTGGCTGACAGGGCTGCCGCATGGCTGGAGGCAGTGCTGCTGAATTTACACTGAGTCTCTGGGTAAGAACAGTTTCAGCCATGGACTACAGCCCGAGAGGTTACACACACACACAGTCCATCACTCATGTATACACTTCTGCACATACGTATACATTCACATGAAGTTTAACTATCCAACAAACACAAAAATAAGCTGGGAAAGGATGTGGAAAGGAATGAGAAACAGCAAGAAAAACAGAGACAGACAGACTGTTTATCTTGTTGTGACTGTTTATACTGTATCATAATATAATAAGAAAACCAATACGACGTTCATCATTTTTCACTTGTTGGCATATTTAAAAAATGTTAGCATAACTTTCTTTGTATGAATGTTTTGGCCCAACAAAAATGATCCAAAATAGTTTTACACTGACTTACATTAGGAGTTAACAGCATGTTACCATGTTGATTTTTGTACTCTTGAAATTCAAACCAATGTATTGTTTGAACACTAGAATTGTTACATTTTAAGGTTTTACAAACCCAAGACACATGACCAGGCATACATGTGGTAGTTGTTAAAGCATGAGTGGAAAAAGAACAGATAAAGCAAAGGAACCAGTGTGAATGAAGGTGAATATTCTAGAACAGTGTGATTTGGGTGAGAAGAACATTGTAGCACCTCCATGGAATCACAAGCATGTCTATCACACATTTGAGTTTGTGCAGTTAGATTGATCTGGCCTTAAAGATACATTTCTGTTCTAAAGTTGCTAATATTTGATTTTATATGTGCATTATTTATAACATCCAGTTGTTTTTGAGTATCTGCTTTTTGGGGAACATGTTTAATATGAATTACATTTATACCAAAAGTTTTAGGCAATCAGAAATATTTAGAACTACTAGTTAGATCTTGCCTGTAAAACATTTTAACTATAAGATGTATTATTAAATACAGAATATAGATAAATATATTGAGCCTATGAAATATGAAGTATATGCTCATATGGAAATATGAGCCTATGAACCATCGGGTTTTGCATTTTGATTAAAATTGTCTCATACCAATTAGGTAAAGCTGCTTTGTGACAACGTCCATTGTAAAAAGTGCTATATAAATAAATTTTGATTTGATTTGATGAAAAATAGCATGTAAAAATGACAATATAGAATATATACAATATACTAGGGTATCAGAATGGAATTTGTTTATACAAACCGGATTCCAAAAAAGTTGGGACGCTATACAAATTGTGAATAAAAGCTGACTGCAATGATGTGGAGATGGCAAATGTCAATATTTTATTCGTAATAGAACATAGATGACAGATCAAAAGTTTAATCTGAGTAAATGTAACA
>BRDA01059886.1:0-10545 GCA_036984385.1 Crenuchus spilurus
CTGACACGGATTAATCAGTTTTACATGTATTCTTATGGAGAAAATGCATCCAGCTAACGAGCAAACCAGCTAACGAGCAAACCAGCTAACGAGCTTGGCTCCTGCACAGATTAAACTCATAAGTAGGGTTACCACTGTACTTTTGTTAATATTTTAGAGTGTCTGGAACAGATTAATTGGATTTACATTATTTCTTATGTATATTATTGCTTCTGTTATCATTTGTTTCAGTTATCATCAGGCACTTTAGAACTGATTAACGATAAAAGACTGTATAATTATCACTGTACACAGGTACAGACAACCCGTCACAGAGCTCTACACTCTACACTGTTGAGTCAATAACAGTTTCCACCGTTCAGCTACAATCAACCTTCATAAGACTTGATGTATTTTAGGGTTCTTCTCAAACACACCAACAACAAGCTACAGAAAGCCTCTCAGCTTTTCTCCTGACTTTCGTTTTTCTCTAAAGAGTCGACATGCCTCTGTGTACATATCCTTCTCCTGATGGAGCCCAATCCTCTCTCACTTATCACCCGGAACACGTCTCTCTCGAGATAACAATGGCTGCTGTCCAAAAACTGCCATTTGCATAAGCGTTAGCCAGCGTGTTGAAAGGAGCTTATTATGTGGGCCAACCCAAAATCCATTAACCTACAGGTTAAAGGAGTCCCCACTCCTCATCCCTCTCCCTGTCAACTTCACAGGACTCCGCAGCTCCCAGCCCCCATGTTGAAATCTCAATCAGTGAGAAGCAAGGGGAGAAGCCTTGAGCTTCCTTCTATAATTAGAAATTCGGGGGTCTATTCTTCTCTCAGGTACAGTGGCGATTTATCATCTAATCCTCCACAATTACTTCACCTGCGAGAGCAAAGGGCACCAGGCTTCTAGGTAATGCTAAATGAAGACGCTACATTTTTAAACAACCTAATTTAGCTTGTCCGGTGAAACATACTGCAAAAAGTCTGGAAATGTCGTCCGAGCGCTCACGGCCGCAGTGGTTCGGTACGAGGGCGAAACTCTGCGTGCGGTCTCCGACACGGCTTCAGCGGCACAGATGGATGATCCTTCCATTCAACAACAGTGCAAGAGGCTTTTCTCTGAGACATTTTGTACCAAATCACTCATTTTCAGAGATGGACACACGATCAGAAGCAAGGCCATGTAGAGAGCATTTACAGTGCCACATCATTTAATTCAAAAACTTAAGTTTATATTTATTACATGTAAAATGACAAATTTCAAACATTTTTTGCAATCTGCTTGGCTTATAGCTCATGAAAATCTGAAAATTATTTCTAATTTCATTATTATTCAAACAGTAATGAATGGAAAAATGTCACTTTATGTGTAATGAATATAAAATATATGACCGTTTAACTTTTTTTTTTTTTTTAAACACAAATGAAATTTTTTTTTTATCATATTCTAATTTTTGGAGCTGCACTAGTATGTCCCTTAGTTCCCTTGATATGGACCAAATCTTGCATGGTACTAGACCAAAAGTCAAATATTCACTGTAACCAAAAAGAAAAAAAAATCATGTTCAGTGCTATAGAAGCACTTTTAAGTAAGTTCTTTGGAGAAATGTTTTCAAGAAGTTAGAGAAAATAACTGTTTTACACATTTACTGAGGCAAATGATTCTTTGAGTTGTCAAAGTAACCATAGAAACATTGTCTTCAGTAAAGAACCCACGAGGAACCCTCTGTTTAAGTGTGATTAACTATGGATGAAATTTTCCTGGTGTGTGTGTGTGTGTGTGTGTGTCTGTGTGTGTGTGTATATGCATCCCACGATAGCACCCAACCCTGCGCTTGGCTAGGATAGTCTGTAATGCCTTGTCCTGCACCCGGTGAGGGAGAATGGACTAATTGAGACCTTTGCACATGCGCACAGTGTTTTCTACTGCTCACTTGCTTACTAGCATTCCCAAACTGACGAAAATTTTCGTCATGATATTAGCGTGCATTCAGGGTCATTCCCTCTCTTAAACGGAGCCTGACGGGCTGGCTCCATACTCACTAACTAAATGAAGACTGCTGGAAGTACTGACCTTATGCAACACATATCAATCCTTAAAAATACTGTAAAGTGGAACCTCAAATATTGTTTGCCCTGATTATCATACAATTCAGTTATCATAATTTTTTTCGCTGAAATTTTGTCCCAGTTATCATTCATCTGCCCGTTTTTTGCCAGCGTGCCCACGTGACTCTCCACTAATTTCGTGAAAACAAAGCATCCACCCATGCATTCGTTGCTCATTCTGGCTTTTTTCAAAGCTAAAGAGCTAAAAACAAACTAAAACATGTCACACTAAAGTGACAGTGCGTAACAATACCGCCTGAAAATGGGTGTGAAAACAAATAGTAGCTGAAACCCCTGTGAATGGATGTACAAAACAAAGACTGAGGCTGGACCACACCAGCACTCTCTAAAACAGAGCGTAAACCTGTAAGAGTGATGTTAAATGTTCATTTATCCATTACATTAGTCTTTTATATTTATTTATCACTGTGTTCTGTATGTAAAACTATAGTTATTCTATATAAAATGTGTTTTTGTTCATATTTTGGAGTGTCTGGAACAGATTAATTGGATTTACATCATTTCTTATTGGAAATATAATCATTCACTTCGATTATCATCAGACACTTTAGAACAGATTAATGATGAAAACCCGAGGTTCCAATGTATCATATCTGCATGGGAACATACAATGCAAAGAGATGTGTAATCTGATCATTTATATTATTTATCAATATTCTTAATTAACATATCGTTACAATAATAATAATAATAATAATAATAATAATTATTATTATTATTATTATTATATAATAATGAATAATAATAATAATAATAATAATAATAATAATAAATAATAATAATAATAAATATGGTTAATATGGTTTAATTATTCATGCATAAGAGGGTTAATTAACCCTTGGGTCTTGGTTTCATCTATTTAGTATGTTGGGTTTTTGCTAACCGTGCATTCGTATCAGAGTTCATTGTAATTTAAACACCAGTTCTGATGTCAGAAACGGTGATGGATTGGATGCTACGTTGTTTAGACAGAAACGTAATCCCACCCAAAACACATATCAGACTGGTCAATACGCAGAGGTTAAACTCACGAGCGTACACATGACAACTCACACACACACACACACACAAATACACACACACATACACACCCCTACACTGCAGCGCGAGTCAGAGAAGAATATGTGCAAAAAGCTGTCAGCTTCATTCATGTGTAATTCAGGAGATTTATGAAAGAATGAAATATCTTGTCTCTTAAGAGGTATCTGGCAGCACCCTCATAACAGAAGTAAGAATCGTATCTAAGCTCTGCCCAAGGGTTAAAGTAATTTCATTTCAGTTTAGAGTGCACAGATGAAAAAGACTTGCTGCCTCGCTAGTCCTTGAGTTTTATCTCTACTACAAATGATACAATATTCCAGAGGACAAATTGGTTTAAGAATGATCAGACATGCTGAAAGCAGACAAGGAAAGTAATTAAAGCCCGACTTGCATCTTCATTTGGAGTCATTTCAGGCGGATCCGATGTACAATTCCACCGTCCTCATTGACCAGCTCATCTGATCAATATCAAGCTCGGAAGAAATGTCAAATCGATTGATAATATATTGTCTGCCTTACTAATGTACTCATCATGAAACTGAACCATTTGTGGGCTTTAAATGACGCTCATAATGAACTCATAAGACCTGTAGATGAACCCATGAGTAAAAAGGCTAATCTCAAAATAGTGTGTTTAAGCTACACTCTAAAAAGAGGTGGTTCTTCAAGGGTTCTTTAGTAAAGAAAATGGTTCTTCACAGAATGTGCTGTAGATGGTCAAGAATAGATGTCAATGTACAGTAGCACCGAAAAAGGGTTAATCTATTGTTACAAGCTTGACATTGTAACAACAGCAGAACCCTTTAGAGGGCTATACAGAACCCTTTCTGTATATAACCATCTACAACACATTCTTCATCAATTTGAAGAACCTTTTCACCAGGGAAAGAACCCTTTGATGGTTCTATATAGCCCCAAAAAGGTTTCGACAATTGTTACAATGACAAGCTTGTAATAATAAAATAACACTTATTGGTGCTACATAGAACCATTTGATGTAAAAAAAAGTTTACTTTTTAATTTCAGACCTTATTCCACTTTTACATTGACAAAATGAAATCACTTAAAAATAAAATAACAGAACTAAGATAATGTGGTTGCATAAGTGTGAACACCCTCTTGTAACTAAGGATGTGCTTCTATTAAGAATTAGCCCCACATTTAAATTCTGATTAACCGCAAATAAAGTTCAGCAGTTCTAGTAGGATTTTCCTGATGTTCAAAGCTGTTCAAAGCTGCATTTTACAGCAAAAGCCATGGTCCATTAAAGAGATCTCATTGTTGAAGGGTATCAGTCTGGATAAGGGTATAAAGCAATTCCCAAGGCATTAGATATACTTTGGAACACAGTGTCATCAAGGAGTGGATAACATTTGGTACAACAGTTACATTACCAAGAACTAGATGTCCCTCAAACATTGATGGAAAAATAAGAAGAAAATTGGTCCAGGAGGCTGCAGAAAGGTCTATAACATCATTCTGTTTTCTGTTGGCTGTGGGGTAGGGTGGTAAGACGGAAGCCTTTTCTTACAAAGGAACATCCAAGCCCAGCTGCGTTTAGCAAAAATCTACATCCAAATCATGTGGGAAAACATGTTATGGTCTCATGAGATCAAGCACAAACATTTTGGTCATAATTGCAAAAGGTGTGTTTGGCGCAAACAACAACACTTCCATCACCAAAAGAACATCATATCAACACTGAAGCATGGTGGCGGTAGCATTGTGCCCTGGGGCTGTTTTTCTGCAGCTGGACCTGCAGCTTCAGTCAAGCTGGAGGGAATTATGAACAATTCCAAATATCAGTCAATTTTGGTACAAAACCTTCAGGACTCTACAAAAAGCTAAAGAGGAATTTCACCTTTCAGCACAACAACGACGTTCTGATTTTTGACCCGACTGAAACGAAACCTAGCAATTTAACAAGGCTGTGTAGACTAAATTCATCAAAATTTAGATTGTTCATCTTCATCTGATAAACTGACACTCGTGGTTCAAGTTCTGACAGTAAACATGTGCAGATAATTGAAAAAAGTACTCAGACTGTTTAAAAAAAACAAATTATAGACTCTAAAAATGAACCAAAGCACCATTTGCGGTTCCTCAGCTTGCCACAATGGCAGAACCTTTTAAGAAGGAAGAATCAACTCTATCACCACAAAGATGCACAAAGGAAGTTGACCTCCATCTTTATTCCATCTGTGCATTGAACACACATACACACACTTGTCAGCACACACACACTAGGGACAATGGTGAGCAGCATCATCATCCAAAGCACCCGGGAAGAGGTTTGGAGGTTAGGTGTGTGGTTCAAGGGCAATACTGACATTTTCACAACACGTTACAGTAAGGTGCATCCTTTAATACTACTTATGACTGTATTCAGCATCATTAATGAATAGGCAATGTCTCAATTAATGAGTAGCTCATGATAAGAAGGTAATTAATGTGACCAATTGTTTTCAGACACCTACAGCTGATTCAGAATGCAGCTGCACGGCTGGTTTTCAATCAGCCCAAGTTCTCCCACATCACTCCACTGCTGTGTTCACTTCACTGGCTTCCCGTAGAAGCTCACATCAGATTCAAAACCCTGATGCTCACCTACAAAGTAAGAAATGGACCAGCACCTCCCTACCTAATGGCAATGATCAAGTCTCGAGTCGCACACTGGACCCTTCGAGTCTCTAGTACAGCTCGGCTTGACCTGCCATCCTTCAAGACACGTGGAAGACTGGCATCAAGACTCTTCTCTGTCCTGGCAACCAGGTGATGAACAAACTCCCACTGGTTGTTCTAACAGCAGAGTCGCTCACAGTCTTCACACACAGACTGAAGAGCATCTCTTTGTGGAGCACTTAAGCAGCACTAGTTTAAACACTTATTGTAACACACTGTAAAGCTCTTATATTGTGTATAATTGTGTATCTTTCCTTCTTTCTAGGTATTAGTGATGGTTTAGTTCTAACAGTGTCTGAACTGAAGAGTAGTTTGGACTCTAATCTGTCTGTACTAACTAAGATAATTTTCTTAATGGAAACAAAACACTGTTATACGTCGCTCTGGATAAGAGCATCTTCCAAAAGCCATAAATGTAAACGTAAATGTAATAAAGTCTCATGTTAGCACTCAGTAAATGTCTACATATCAAAGAAGGTAATGAATTAAATGGCTGAGTGACAGATCGTAATGCTTAAAACAGTCTTAATTGGGACCTTTATTGTAAAGTGCCACCTTTAATAAAACTGATCAAATGTGTTACGTTTAAAAAACGAGTATACTTTTCAAAATAACGATCTCACAAAGAATCCTTTGAGTAATATGTCACAGAAGAGCCTTTTGTGGTTCCCATGTTTGAAAATGTTGTGAATAAGGAACATAATGTTAAATGTCTCTGCTAATTTAAAGCCTCTTGTTAAAACAAAAGAACAGATACTTCACAGCAGGAATGAACAGGAAAGGTACTTCACACACCACTCATTTACTAAAACCATCCTCTGGAAAATTCTTTCAGGGAAACTTTCTTCTACATCCCAAAATTAGATTATATGTTCATGTTTGTAATGAAATGATGTCATATGTACAGTCATTACACACAAAGTGACATATTTCAAGACTTTTTGGTTTTGATTTGGATTAATATGGCTTATAGTTCTGGAGCTGATTAACAGATGGAAGCATGAAGTGCTCTAAATTATCCTGGTAGATGTTGACTTTGGATAAAAACTAAGTGGACCAACACCAGCAGATGACATGACAGGCCAAACCATCACAGACTGCAGCAACTTCACACTGGACTTCAGACACCTTAGATTCTCTGTCTCTCCACTCTTCCTCCAGACTCATAAAAGCAAAAATTCAAAAAATTTGTGATACTGGATTTCAGATTTTCATTACATAAACTCAAACTGATAAACAATTGTAAAAGGTTTGAAATATGTCACTTTACATGTAATAAATACAAAAATATATTACAGTTTACTTTTCTGAATTAAATTATGAGCACAAATTCACAATATTCTAGTTTTTTGATGAATGACTGTATGAAGATATAGTTATTTTTGAAAGAGTGGAACCTCAGTTATTGTTTGCCTTGGTTATTGTACAGTTTGGTTATCATTGACTTTTTTGGTGGAAATTTTGTCCCAGATATCATTCGTCTGCCCGGTTTTCATCAGTGTGCCCATGTGACTTGCCGCTAATTTAATGAAAACAAAGCATCAACACGTGTTCTCGTTGTTTCTCTGGCTTTGTTTCTTATTGTTTCTCTGGCTTTGTTTCTTGTTGTTTCTCTGGCTTTGTTTCTCATTGTTTCTCTGGCTTTGTTTCTCGTTGTTTCTCTGGCTTTGTTTCTTGTCGTTTCTCTGGCTTTGTTTCTTGTCGTTTCTCTGGCTTTGTTTCTTGTTGTTTCTCTGGCTTTGTTTCTCTGGTTTTGTTTCTCATTGTTTCTCTGACTTTGTTTCTCTGGCTTTGTTTCTTGTTGTTTCTCTGGCTTTGTTTCTTGTCCTTTCTCTGGCTTTGTTTCTTGTTGTTTCTCTGGCTTTGTTTCTTGTTGTTTCTCTGGCTTTGTTTCTCATTGTTTCTCTGACTTTGTTTCTTGTTGTTTCTCTGGCTTTGTTTCTTGTTGTTTCTCACTGTTTTATGTTGATAACACTCAAAACAAACTAAAACACATCACACTAAAGCAATGGCACGCAGCACAACAAAAAAAAAAGCCGGGTGTGAAAACAAATAGCACTGGCACTCTCTAAAACAGAGCATAAACATGCAAGAGTGATGTTAAATGTTCGTTTATCCATTTCATTAGTCTTTTGTATTTATTTCTCATTGTTTTCTGTATGTACAACTATAGTTATTCTATATAAAATTTATTTTTTATTTTGGAGTATCTGGAATGGATTAATTGTATTATTATTATTATTTATGGTAAATTATTATTAATAATATTAATTTTATATTGCTTCTGTTATTGTTCATTTCAGTTATTATCAGGCACTTTAGAATGGATTAATGATGAAAATCGATGTTCCACTGTATCACCATTTTTTCTAAAATTCCAGTGTTTCTCAGTGCTGCACTCCAAAGAAAGGGGATCAGTTATCTCTCTTTATGACATATTCAGCTTGTCAATGTTCTAATGATATGCTCATAACAGTACATTTTGGAGGCATTTATCTTAATAATGCCAATCAAACTGCCCACATCTGCCCAACTTTAACCTCACCTCTGTGAGTCTGAATGGGAGAAGCAGCTGTTATGTACCTTTGCCATAGTTGAAGTGGAGTTTGATGGCCTTGCCCTGGTTGATGTGCAGGTAGGTGAAGCCGATGGCAAAGGTGAGAAGCACGAGGAGCAGGAGGAGTTTGAACTGCTTGCGGATCTTCTTCAGCGGGAAGCGCATCCTCCTCACAGCAGCACGTCCTGCTCAGCAGAGAATTCAGGAGGAGAATGATGCCCACTGTCCACTGCTCCTGTCCTGCTAGTGCAAATTAGAGATGAAGAAAAATAACATAAAACTGAGTAAAAGTCAGCAGGTGCTGATAAATCTCAGCATGTTCCTAAAACTCGGTCTTCATCCATCCATTATCTTATAACTAATCCTGATCAGGGTCGCAGTGAGTCCTCTACCCCTTCATCGGGCACAGGGCAGGGTTATACTATCTCAGCTAAACCCAGAACAGGGTGCCAATCCATCGCTGGGCACACACACACACACACACATTTCTTTCTGTGAATTGTGGGGACTTTACATAGACTTACTTAAATCTTAAAACACAAACTTTTACCTTTGCAGGGACCAGCTTTGCAGAAAGGTCCCCACATCGTAGGTGTTTAAACAGGTTTTGGTCCCCATAAAATGGCAAAAGCCTGGCACATACACACAAACACAGTTTTGTAGTAATATACTAGTGTTCAAAGGTCAGTGCTCTTAATTTTTCTAAAAAAAGAAGAAGTTTGCAATGAAAAGACACAGTTTTTGTGAGGACCAGCAAAATTTTTATAGATCTGACCTGCATTCCTATCATTATTAGGACTTTCAGTTCCCACCAGGGAGAAATACAAGAACACACACACACACACACACACACACACACACACATATATATAAGGTCTATTTACAGTGTATTCGGTCTTATTTCAGTATCTTGAATGACATTTACTGATTAAATTTGAAATTACTGTGGTTTTGATATAAATGTAATTGGCAATTATTAAATTAGGAGTCACAGCTCGTTATGCAATTACGGTTTGAATTTGCATAATCTATTGATAAATTTGACTATTAATTTTTATTTTAAGTAAAAATTAATTGCACTTAAAAAAAAAAACAGAGTTGCACCAAGAATTAAAAGTGTTAAAATGTTTCAGTTCTCAAATCTGGTAATCAATTCTATACTCTAACTTTCAGGACTATCAATACCTGCTACTATGAATAAGTTATAGCAATTTAACACTGTTTTAAATTATAGCATGTAAATTCTCTTTACAGCATATAATTCTAATATTTTTATGGCTTTTGAGAAGAAAATGGCAAAAAAAAAGCAAATTAAGACCTTTAACACGTCACCATAATCCTACAAATTAAACATTTTCCCATTTAAAGTTACAATTACAGGATTTCTGCATCAATTAAGCCACGTCGGTCTTGACGACACTGAGTGGATGCTCTTGCAGACCTGCCTTCCTCTTCACAGCAGAGAAATAAACACTTCAGACCTCTTCACATCAGCCAGACACAAAACACAGGGCTGCTCCACACAAAGGCTGCTCACCCAGGCTGGAGCTCTGTGTGCCCTGCTGTCATGGTGCTTCTGCTGGAGACACAGCTGGTGAAGATGCCACAGAGGGTCAACCTGAGCTGCTTGTCCACTGTCTGGTCAGGTGATAAGTGTCCCTCTCAGCCGGAGTCCTGTGATGGGAGGGTGAGGAGCGCGAGGGAGCAGGAGAGGCAGGTGAGCAGCAGACACATGGGGGGTCTACAGCGGCTCTGCGGCCATGTGCTCATCTGGAGTTCAGGCTGGAGTTCCGGAGCCTTGTCTGATCCGGTGGGAAGTGTGACGGGCTGCTCATTGTGCCGTTTGTCCGGTTGGTCCTTTTCCGGGATCGGAGTTTGGCTCGCGACGCGATGCCGCGAATCACGAGACACAAAAAACACAAAAGAAACGACAGCGAGACAGTGACGTTATAAGAGCTCCTGTCTTTTGTTACTGAGCAGCGAGGAGCTTCTCAACCAGCATCCAGCATCCGTCCACCCTCAGTACAGAGAGAGAGAGAGAGGGAGAGATGCTTAAAGAGAGAGAGAGAGAGAGATGCTTAAAGAGAGAGAGAGAGAGAGAGAGAGAGAGAGATGCTTAAAGAGAGAGAGAGAGAGAGAGAGAGAGAGAGA